>CM059196.1:16814113-16849824 GCA_030323885.1 Branchipolynoe longqiensis
CGTCATGCCAATGCCATATCGTGCTGCTCTCTTTCCTTCCCTTGTTTTGTGGGTTCAGACTTGGTACAAATAAAAGAAAGAATTAATTATCACAATCGCATCGTGGAAACCAAATACACAGTGTCCAGCTTTAGAGAATGACCCATATCCATACTTCACTGTGCATGTTACGCTGTAGCATGTATAATTTGTCACAACAACTGATCTCTGGAGTAACCACGTAAAATATAACGATAGTGATCACCAGTTCCCCTGCCGAGAACCTGTGAAGCTCTATCTATCCTAGTATTATGTCAGGAGTATATGGTGCCTCCCTTACCATAGTAACTAGCCTTAAATTATAAGAAACAGTCTCTACACGCTAGTTCCTGAGTTAAATCCCTCATCCCTGATAGTATTATAGCAACACCCGCCGAAAACTGGCTAGCGTCAGCTATCTTAGCAACGCGTCACAAAAAATGCAAGATGACCCAGTATCCGTAGTAACTTATTGCAGTCACCATAATAACAAATACAAACTCTCTTAGTAATGTAGGCATTGTGGTATTCCTTCACATCAGATTAGTCAGGTATTCGCTTGAGCTCAAACAGATAACAGTCAACTGACACAGAATTCCTTACCACCCACCCTCTCAACAGTCTTAGGTTATTGGCCGAGTGTCAGAGTCTTAACTTCAGTTTTCTGTATTTCTGTATGTGTTATTTACAGTATAAAAAACCTGTGTGTTATGTTTGATACATACAATCTAGACATGTTTGCTAGATCAAGCTATCTGTAGTTCCCTATACTATAGCCGTGTTTACACGGGCGAGTTAAAACGGCTCATATAATGCGCCTTGCCTAGTTCGCCTCACATTCGTCGTGTAAACAGGACTCTGAGGCGGATTAGGGCTGATTCGCTTCATATGATTCACTTTATGTAAACCACCTTGCCAGGTGGTTTATATGAAGCAATTCCGCTGGTTCCCGGGCGGCGATAGTGTAAAATAGCGGTGCTCGCCGGCTACATGCGCAGCTGTAACTATCGCTGGTGCCTGGCAGTGTTAGGGACCGATTAGGCCGAAATCTATTGAATGCGATCATATTTAACAGAATTACATACTCAAATAATGAAATTTAATTAAATTAACCCTAAATTACAAGCGATATTAACGTAGCAGCTGCATCGGCGTCGAATCGCCGAGTGTAAACAAAACAAATAACAGTGCTCGCCGGCTACAGGCGGAACTAAGGCTGCTGGTTCCCGGCGCCGAAACACTTTCAAACTCGCTTCGTGTAAACGCGCCACTACATCGCTTCATATAAATCGATTTGCCTAATTCGCTTCACAATTGCCCGTGTAAACACGGCTTATGAGTTAATGGTTATCTCAAGTCACTCGATATAATCTTGCTACGTATAGACATTGCCGTTTAAAGAGTTGCCTGGTAGTAGTCATACCTTCCACTCTAACAAGAGTTAACTGCCCTTTTAAGCCACTGTTTCTAGTATCTTCAGAGTTAAAATGTATCCTTGGATAGGGCAAGAACCTGTAAGTCAGCATCAGCATAATGGGACTGAGTAGGGCATTGGGTTATGGTGCTGATACCCCAGTTGGGGCAGCACTATAAGACCACTATGAGTATGAGTGTGCAGTATGACAAGTCACTACCTATCCTGATATAACCTTAGATGTTGTCAGCCACGATTTAAAAAAACAACAAAGAACCTACCGCATTTTTCTTTGTTTTTTGGTAAAGTATTTATTCATCTGAATATGACATTTGTCAGCGCAGGAGAACTGGTCTTCTGGCCATCTTACTATTGGAATTGACAGTCTAAATAATCTAAGTTTGGTCAGTGCTGTATTAGTCACAGCACCGATCCTGTAGAATTAAGGGAGTGGCTCCTGCTGTATAATGTACAGCACAGGGCACTGTATGTAGTTCATCCAAAAATGGGGAGCAGCACCGAGTAGAAAGTCTATACTCGGGGGCAAGTCAAACAATCGTTGTGGGTTACATTTTTTCAATAGGATAGAGGAAACAAGGTAAGTTTATAGCTGACAAGACATTTTGTCTGTCTTATATAATGTTCAATGTGTTTGAACAGATTGATAGTTGTGTACATGTCCATTGCAACAGTTACTGAATTGGTAGGATCATTAAAAATACAAGTTGAAATACATATTATACTTTATACTAGTGTGTCATCAGCGCCACTACCACATAGTGGAGGTTTCAGCTTCACTGACTCCTGTTGATAAGAAATATCGACTGGTCGCAGCACGCTGACAGGAACAGTCCCGATAGTGGACTGTTCTCACATATGGCTCGTGGCCAACCCCCAATGAAGGTTACGTTCAAACCAGCTTGGCAGTGACAGGTCCACTCTATTTGTGCCTCAGTGAAATACTTTCACACACATTCACACACATTCACACACACTCTCACACATTCACACACTCTCAGAAGCCGCTATGCTCACACCCATTCACTCAGTCACACACATTCAGACACACACATGTACACTCTCACACTCTCACAAACCGTTATACTCACACCCACTAACTCAGAGTCACACACATTCACACACAGGCTCTCACACACTCACACACTCTCACAAATCGCTATGCTCACACCCATTCACTCAAAGTCACACACATTCAGACACACTCACGCACTAACACTCTCTCACAAACCGTCATACTCACACCCACTAACTCAGAGTCACACACATTCACACACACTCACATACACTCACACGTGCTCACAAACCGTCATACTCGCACACACTAACTCAGAGTCACACACATTCACACACAGACTCTCACACACTCACACACGATCACAAACCATCATACTCACACCCACTAACTCAGAGTCACACACATTCAGACACACTCATATACACTCACACAAGCTCACAAACCATCATACTCACACCGACTAACTCAGAGTCACACACATTCACACACACTCTCACACATTTCCACACTCACACACACCGTCATACTCAGACACACTAACTCAGAGCCCCACACATTCAGACACACTCACATACACTCACACACGCTCACACACCGTCATACTCACACCCACTAACTCAGAGTCACACACATTTAGACACACTCTCACACACTATCACACACTCTCACAAACTGTCATGCTCACACCAACTCACACACTCTCACAAACCATTATATTCACACACATTCACTAATGGTAGCACACATTCAAACACACTCTCACACACCTACACTCTCATAAATCCTCACTCACCCACTCACACACTCTCACAAACCGTCATGCTCACACCCACTCACACACTCTCACAAACCGTTATACACACCCATTCACTAATAGTACCACACATTCAAAGACACTGTCACACACTTACATACTCTCATAAATCGTCACACACCCACTCACACACTCTCACAAACCGCCATGCTCACACCCACTCACCCACTCTCACAAACCGCTATACACACCCATCCACTTAAAGTAGCACATATTCAGACACACTCACACCCACTCACACACTCTCACAAACCGTTATACTCACACGCATTCACTAATAGTAACACACATTCAAACACACTCTCACACACTCACACACTCTCATAAATCGTCATGCTCACACCCATTCACACACTCTCACAAACCGTCATGCTCACACACTCTCACAAACCGTTATACTCACACCCATTCACTAATAGTAAAACACATTCAGACACACTATCACACACTCACACACTCTCATAAATCGTCACACACCCACACACACATTAATACACGAACTGAACCTTCCAGAGGGAGAATGTGTATTCCACGTTGAAATATAATTTCATCGGGCTACATATTCTCTTTTCATTATGAAATATAAAATAATGTTTGTGACAGTACACACTCATGGTGACTTTATAGTGTTGTTCCACTGGGAAATTAGGCCGCTGGCACCATGACCCGATATCCCATTCCGTCACATTATCCTGACACTAAGCTAACCAGTCCTTGCCCTTTCCTAGTAATGCCGAGGGCCAGGCTAGGAAGTGACAAGTACCGATTTTATAAGTCATTGTTTTGACTCAACCGGGAACCGAACTGCCGATCTCCCGCACGCAACGCCCGCGCTCTACTGATTCGGGTCATCTGCATGTTAACAGTAAACCACTGCCTCAAAAATAAAGTCAAGTTTGTTTTACTTTACAACACCTCTAGAGCACATTGGTTTTTCTACCATCGGCTATTGCACATCAAACATTTTTTTTTTGTTGTCCATTAGTTGTTTAAGCAGGGGAAATTTCAGCCATAGACGTCTGGTCTTCCTCATTCCACTGCTGGTCGATAGAAAGCCTGAGCCTACACTTCTACCGACCCAAGGGATTTTTAACCTCCCACACCACATAGACATGGTATGAGAGCAACCAGCCTTTGATGACGCTGTAAGTTATACAGAGCTGGGGGCATGGGGAATCGAACCACTGACCCTCAGATTAGGAGTCTGACCTAGAAAAAAGTCAGACACTCTAACCACTCCACCACAGAGAATGCCACATATAGTCATTCTGACATATTTCTTTGGAGGAAACCTGCTGCCGCCACATAGGATACTCTTTCCGAGAACGAACAAGGGTGGGTCTTTTATATACACTTCCCCACTGACCCTGCAGACAAACCACGACACTAGCACCACCACCGGCCACTTCAGGTACTTCCAGCTACTGCGCATAGTTGTCAATGGCCGCCAACAATTTGTAATGGCAAAGAAATTATTCCGAACCACAGAATATATTAATATACCATCTGCAAGAACAGACAAATCCATTTTGGTTGTTTTCTGTAAATTAGAATGTTGTATTAGCCTTTACAGGCAAAGTCTATCAATGTCATATGGGGTGATGCCCTACATAGGGGATGTGTTGGTTTCCGTGAAAACACATATTTGATTATAGGGATTTGATGGCAGCTTCAGGTCCCACCTGGTAGTCATAGTTCCATCTTGTCGGTTTTTGCACCTGAACTCTTTATTTCCCTCAACCGAATTCTTTTCTTCATGTCATTAACCTAGGAGTTAATGTGATTTATAAGAAGCACAAAACAAACCAATTATCACTCCCCTTCGCTCATAATATGCATATTCTATATGTACACAGTTCTGAAAATTGATACTTGTTGCTTTCTAGCCAGGCGCTCGGCATTATTAGGATAGGGCCAGGACTGGTTGGCTCAGTGTCAGGTTAATGTGACTGAGTGGGATATCAGTCATGGTGCTGGTGGCCTGGACTCCCAGTGGAGCAGCACTATAAGTGTAACGTCACCATGCGTGTGCACTGTCACAAGTCGGTACCCATCCTAATATGACCTTATACGTTGCCAGGACATAAAACTCCAACAACCAACCACTGGGGACCTGAATGCAGGAAGGAGTTACGTGGTTGTCTGCCAATCGCACGCATTCTTGTTGTCATGCGAGAGCAGCCTATATGGCGGAAGCAGGTTTCCTCCAAAAGAAATATGTCAGAATGACAATATATGCTTGACGTCCAAACCCGGTGATACAAATCAATGTGCTCTACAGTTGTCGTTAAATAAAACAAAGCTTCAATTTGTTTTCTTGTCACGCATGAAGCGTCGCCCGCAGCTACACGCATGCGAGAGTCCACACGCAGCCGCGCGCATCGTTTACTTTTAGTCTGCACGCACTGCCGCATGGTGGCGCCACGGGTCGCCAACGACTATCCAACAGGATCGTCACTTAAGGCGACTGACCACTGCCATGTCACACACCCTTCTCCTCCCCCTCCCACCTCTCCCTCAACACCCCGCTCCCCGCCCTGCTCCCATCGGCCTCCCACCCGGCCCGCCCCGGCACACTCGGCCCTCCAAGACCGCCCCCGCCCCACAAAACCGGTAGCCAGAGTCGCAACGAGCCCTGCTGTAGATTGTCGCCCCTGGCAGATAACGAGAAGGCAGAGGACGCCATGGCTACCACTAGGGACGCGCCACGGACACACAGACAGACACAGAGGCAGAGACAGAGGCAGACACAGACAGACACAGAGACATACACATAGGCATACACACATACATATAGGCACACGCACAGCAACACAGACAAACGCACATACAGACACACATGCCCACGTATCAGCCACTGTCTTTATCCTTCCATCAACTAACTATCAGTGAGCAAGCCTATCTACATTTCACTGGTTGCTAACCACCCTGGAATCCGCACCCCCCCCCCCAGCCGGCCCAACCACGTACCCCCTCCCCCCCGCCGCACACCGCCCCACCCCGCCCCGCCCCGCCCCGCCCGCCTCGCCAACAAAAAAATACCTTTTATTTCCTTCTTTAAGGCACATCGATTGTTCTGGAACATCTGTTGTTCCTCTTATTATCCCGTATCCAAAATTGTGCATCCTTTCCTCCCTCCCTCCATCCATCCATCTCCTGTTGTTTCTAAAATTGTGCAAGCGAATCCGCCCCCTTTCCTCCCTCCCTCCCTCCCTCCCTCCCTCCCCTCCCTCCCTCCCTCTGTTCCCTGTTCCCTTCTCTTCCACTCCCCCACACCCCTCCCTCTCCATATCCTTCCCTTCTTCCTCGCCTCCCTTCCTCCACACACCTCTCCCACCCCTCACAGGAGAACCTGACTGCTAACATCTATATTTGGCACAAGTAACCCCTGATTGTGGTGTCAGACTTGGAACGCGCCCGGCTGAGGAGGAGGAGGAGGAGGAGGAGGAAGAGGAGGAGCTGCAAAAGCTCGGCTAGAAATAGAAGCACGCGCGCATGCGCGGTGCCGTGAACAATTCGCGGGAGAGGCGTGGCGCGCCGGCAAGGAGAAGACCCAGTGGGGAGGCGATTCGCGGGAGGGGCGTGGCGTGCAGGCAGGAAAAAGAGCCAGTGGGGAGGCGAGGAGAGGGGGAGGAGCCGCTGGTCACTGGAGGAACTGATGAGCAGGTGGGAGGGGGCGGAGACACAGGAGGAGTAAAAACCCAGCAGACAGTCAACCCATCTGAGCAGCTCTCACCGACTCACCTAGCCATCTGGTGGCGCAGAACCACACTACGAGCTGCGCATCGCTGACCCTCAGGTCCGTCTCACACTCACAGGTAAGTTCATGGGTTCTTCGCTGATGCTCGACAGCTGCTTGAGGTCCCCGTCTGGTTAGATTGTTGGGCTCATTGTTATGTTATTTAGTTATCGCCATCTATTTTTTTTAAATACTCCCTGCATCTATATATACTGTAAAACCTCTCTAACCGACCACCTCCACAGATTGACCACTCCCCTATATCGAACGCTTTATTTGGGTCCCAACAACCGTTGTAACCATATTCTAACTTCCTAAACCGACCACCTCCCTAAATGGAGCACTCAAAATCGGTCCCAAGGTCGGTCGATTTAGAGAGGTCTTTTACTGTATATCTATCTCAATATGTAATGACACAGGAATTAATCTGTCAAGGGCATTTAGATGTAATCGTTTGAGTTGTTTATATTAGGCAGTTGAAACATTTTATATGGATAGTGATAAACCCTTTATCACGTGTAATAAGCTCTGTAGTGGTTTCCCCCCCCCCCCCTCATGTGGAGGGTATGTGGGGGGGGGCGGGTGACCAGAACGCACCTCCCCCCCCCATGTGGGGGGGGGTGTTTGGGGGGGCGGGTGACCGGCATGCACCCCCCCCCCCCACTCCCTCTTCTCGGGGCGGGTTTCGCCACTCGGTCGGACCCATTTGATATATACTTCCGACCGAGTGGCGAAACCCACCCCGAGAAGAGGGGGATGAGGTGCATGCTGGTCACCCGCCCCCCACCCCCCACACACACCACATCCACATGGGGGGGGGGAAGGAACCAATATATATATATATATATATATATATATATATATACATAGTGATAAGCCCCTTATCGCGTGTAACAAGATCTGCAGTGTATAGTGCCCCCCCCCCTGTTGGTGGGTGGGTGGGTGGGGGGGGGGGATCTCCCAGCATCCTCTACGCTCCCCCCACCCCTGCGCGGGGTGCGCCGCACACTCCATACGCTCGGACTATTACAAAATCGGTAGCCCTTGTTCAGGTATGAATCAGCCGATGCCTTCATCATATATAAACAAGACCCATATCTATATGTATGCATATCGAACCACTGCGATGGGGAAGGGGAAGACCCGCCATCTGCAATTGAAATGTTCTTTTAAATCATTGAATACAACAACCGCTTTAAAAAAAGAAAAACATCCCAAAACAACAACACAGTAATGACATAAACAGGAAATACAGGATATGGAGACGACTGCTAAGAAGAATATATTACGTTGATATATTTCGTCTAAATCAGACATTGACATCTTATTTATACGACCCTAGTAACTCACACATCAATGTCTCTGTGACATGGTCCTAAATACTCCATTGTTCTAATTATTGATATTAATTGATATTATTGATATCACCAGACGGGATGGCCGAATGAGTTAGAGTGTCCATCTCCCATGTTGGTAGACCATGGGATCATGGGTTCATACCTTGGTCGAGTCAAACCAATGACTTAAAAATGTATACTTCTCGCTTCATAGCCAGGCACTCGGCATTATTAGGATAGGGCAAGGATCAGTGGAATGAGGAAGACCAGTTGTCTGCGAGTGAGATTTCCCCTGCTTAAACAACTAATGTACCAAAGAAAAACAAAAAAAACTCATTATACAAAAGAGTTGGAAGTCTACATTACGGAAATAACCTCAGTATTCTACATTCCAAATGACAACTCGGTATTTTTAGGGTGAATATTTTATCAAAGTAGGGATATGCAGCTCAATAGACGTTACAAGTGTAACTGAGACTCTATAGACGCCATATTGGATTTTCTCTTTGTATTCTCTCCCACTTCATTAAATCTACTTTAAAAAATTCTTTTTTGCATGTGATCGTTTATTTACCCTGTCCATAACGAGTCAGTCGCATGCGGCTTGTTTTGATCGCTAAACAGCATTAGTCTCAATTTGGTAGTGGCCTCGTTATCTTAGCTGTTAGTTACGTGTTAGTGTTTTGTGGGTTTGCTTTTGGTGCCACATTTGCAACATTTTGGTAGATACCTACCCCCTGCGCTAATGTTAGTAAGGATACTCAGTTTACGCTGTGACTTTGTGAGGTCGGGGTAGGAGGTCATTTGAAGAGTTGTTAGGAGTTAGGTCTTGAATGACGGTTGTCAGGGTGCACTTACTACATCAGACGCCCATCCAGCCTTTGTTCTTAGAAAGTTATCGTTAGCCCCTTTATTGTAGGTTTAGGTTGGTGAAATTCATAGTCAGTGGAGTGTGACCTCAAATTTGCGGCAATCATGCACTAATTTCCTTTTTAGGTCCCTACATCCATGACTACTCATTCAGTGACCTTGCAGACATTCAGTGACAATATAGATATACATTAAAAGGTGGAACAAGGAGTTCCACCTCGTATTTATAGTTGATTCATACCAGGGAAACTTTTGCTCAAATTTAGACATATTTGTCATAACAACTACCATGCGTAGCATTAACTATATTATCTAAGTCGATCCTTGTGTGCGCATCTATGCATATTCCCAGAAAGAACCAGCATTTGAAGTATATGAATCACCGTCGTAACATGGCTTATTGTTATTTTTTAATATATTATATCCATCTGATTGGTTGTTGGAGTTTTATGTCATGGCAACATTTAAGGCCATATGAGGACAGATACCGACTTGTGACAGTTTGTGCACTCACTGCGACTTAATAGTGCTGCCCCACTGACATCCCAATCAGTCACATTATCCTGACACCCAGCCAACCAGTCCTTGCCCTATCCTAATAATGCCGAGCACCTGACTAGGAAGGGGCAAGTATCAATGTTGTAAGTCATTGGTTTGACTCGACAGGGAATTAAACTCCCGACCTTCCGCAAGGATGTACTGCGCTCTACCGAATCGGCTACCGCGTCCGGTGTATTCACATGAATTCCAATGCCCCTGCCACATGCACGTTAGTGGACGTAGTTGAACGTAGTGGAGGCTAACGTAGTTGAACGTAGTTGAACGTAGTTGAACGTAGTTGAGCGTACCAGCATCCATACTTGACCATGATGTTAACTTGGTAATAACGTGGGTGAGCCATGATCTCCGATTACATTTTTGGACATGTTCAAAAGAGCGCTACCTTAGAGGCTGAATTGGCATCCGTTATAGTAACATAATCTAGCATACTCTAGTGTACTCTACCATCCTCTAGCATACTCTAGCATGCTCTAGCATACTTGAGTGTACTCTAGAATAATCTAGCATACTGTAGCGTACTGTAGCATACTCTAGTGTGCTCTAGCATACTCTAGCGTACTTGTACGAAGCCCTGGTCACATATCCATTAGTCGACGTAGGCGAATGTAGTGGAGACTAACGTAGTTGAACGTAGTTGAATGTAGTTGAACATACCGGCATCTGTGCTGTAACATATTTATCCATACCATAACATATTTATCCATACCATAACATATTTATCCGTACCAAAACTGTCACAAATCAAAACCTGCCATTCCTTAACGTATTTCAACATAGTTTAGCATACTTACACCACGTTTGGCCCACGTTAGCCTCGACTACGTTCACCTACGTTCAACTACATCCAGTAACGTGTATGTGACCAGGGCATTAACAAGGGGGGGGGCACTTGGATTGTTTGTGTAGTGGGTCTTTTTTTTCCGAACATCTCCTTCAATCCCCTATTACCCTAAATCACCGACACTTATCCATCGCCTACGCCAAGTAGTTACTGCGATGATCCACCACCATGACAATTCGAGAATTCCACCGCCGTCCCACCCTCTGACGGCAGTTGAAGGAACTAGCGTCGTGGGTCGCAATTCACATTGCAACATGCTTTATGGAGAGGGTCTTGTAGAAGATTTCCAGCACCAATCTGCCCTCTGGTTGCAGTGGCAAGATCTAATGCTGTGCGTTGCAGCACACTTTACAACATGCTCTATGGAAAGGGACTTCTAGAGGATTTCCAGCACCAATCTGCCCTCTGGTGGCTATTGCAGAACTAATGTTGCGGATTGGAGCTCACTCTGCAGCAAGCTTGGTGGAAAAGGTTTTATAATTATAGCAGATTTACAGGACCCTCCCGCCCTCTGTCCGCAGTGGAAGTAACTAATGTTGCAGGCAGCAGCTCGCTCGGTTTGTTTGTTGTTGGTTTATGCCCTAGCAACATCTAAGGTCATATCAGGATGGGCACCGACTTGTGACAGTGCGCACTCATGGCAACTTCATAGTGGTGTCCACTGGGAGACCAGACTGCCAGCACCATAATGTGATATCCCACTCAGTCACATTATCCTGAAACTGAGCTAATCAGTCCTTGCCCTATCCTAATAATGCCGAGCGCCTGGCTAGAAAGCGACACGTATCAATTTCTGAGTCATTGGTTTGATTCAACCAGGATTCGAACCCACAAAATCATGGGTTCGCAAACCCCGATCTCCCAAAAATAGGAGACGGACACTCAACTCATTCTGCCATCCCGTCTGGTCAGCTGACTCGGTAGCATGCTCTGTAGAAAAGGTCTTATAGAAAATGTCCAGCACCACCCTGCACTATGGTTGCAGTAGCAAGACCTAATGTTGTGTGGGTAGCAAAGGTATATTTGGTGTTTGTGTTTAACCTTATTACCATAATCGGTGCTCATAGCAATAACATAATTGTGTTAATTGCTAGCCTGCTTAAAGTTGTACTAGACGCGATGGCCGAATGAGTTGAGCATCGGTCTCTCATTTTGGTAGATAGTAGGATTCCAACCCACGGGTTCGAACCCTGGTCATGTCAAATAAATGACTTTAAAATTGTTACTTGTCACTTCCTAGCCAGGCGATCAGCATTGTTAGGATAGGGCAAGGACTGGTTGGCTCAGTCTCAGGATAATGTGACTGGGTGGGATTTCAGGTCTTGGTGCTGGTGGCCTAGTCTCCCAATGCGTCAGTGCTATAAAGTCACCATGAGTATGCACTGTCACAAATCAGTACCCGTCCTGATATGACCTTAGATGTTGCCAGGATCCAAAACTCCAACAGACAACCAACTAACCAGCTTATAACTGCAGTGATGTAAGTTTGCGATGTTGTGTTGTCCTATTAGTAGCAGCTATTGAGTAAGTCAGGAATATAGAAGTATGACTGTAGAATTTGGGATATTCTCATAAAAGCCTAATGGTGGTGGTGTCCTCTGTGGCTGACTGGTTAGAGAATCCAATATGTGTCTAGGTCAGACTCCGAATCTGAAGCTTGATGGTTTGATTCCCCATGCCATCAGGTCTGCCACTTGGAATTTCCACCGCTGTGTATAACTAACAGCGTCATCAAATGCCAGTTGCTCTCATACCATGTCTACGTGGGGTGGGAGGTTAAAGATCCCTTGAGTTGGTAAAAGTATAGGCTCGGGCTGTCTATCGAGCCCCATACCTAAGAGACTGAAACCTGCTGAAAACAAGATTACTCAGACTTATTCAGGATAGGGAGCATGCATCTTTAATTATCTACCTATTATAAGCACTTATGGCCACCCCCTCCCCTACCACACCGCGCTCCCTTCTCTGCTGCCAACAAAGTTAGCCACCTTACACATTATTTGCCAAACAACTTCAGAAAATGCATATCAGTCTGGTAGTATTGCTATAAACATAGACACTAATAAAGACTGTACTAGACTACTAAATTACTGAAATATACGATCCTCCAAGCACAGTTTATCCCATCATTACTAACAACCTACTTACTCAAACTACTTCATGTAGTAAAAAAACACACCAGGTTTTAACCTTTCTAAGCATAACCCTACAAGCTAACCACACTCTATCTAACAGAATAAACTAACCATGCTACTAACACTCCATTTCAAAATCTGATCCATTCATTGAGCATACATCTCAACAGTAATTCTTCCACTCTTTACGTTATGTTGAGATGTATGCTCAATGAATGGCTTCAACAGCCAACCCAGTGGTCATGTACAAGCTGGTTGGGTCTCCTTCTTTTGTTGCTGTTTACCCTTCTTGATATTCTAAGCCGCCGTGTGCACGTGTGTCCCATGTTGGATGTCCTACTGCATGTTCCATACTGCACATACAATGTTCCATGTCCCACATTGCATGTCCTATCGTGCATGCTCCATGATGCACATACCATGCTGCATATCCCATGATGCTTGCCCCACACTGCAAGTCCCATGGTGTATGCTCCAAGCTAGACATCCCATACTGAATTTCCCTTGCTGCATGTCCCATGCTGCACGTCCCACATTGCATGTCCCATGCCACATGCCTAACGTTGCATGTCCTATGATGCATGTCCCATTGTACATGTCCAATGTTGCATTCCCATATTGCAAGTACCATGCTGCATGTCCCACATTGCATGTCCCATGCCACATTGTGCATTCCAATGGTGCATGTCCCAGATTGCATGTCCCATAGTGCATGTCTCAGGTTGCATGTCCCATGATGCATGTCCCACATTACATGCCCTATGTCATATGCCCAATGTTCCATGTCGTATGGTGCATGTCCCATTTTACATGTCCAATATTGCATGTCCCACATTGCATGTCCCATAGTGCATGTCCTGCATTGCATATCCCACGTTGGCTATCAACTATAAACAGGTAAGGGCGACCACCATTCCTAACTAAGTGATTAACTCCCATTTGTGTGTCACCATTTTATTTTAATCGGGTTGGGGAAACAGCTGGAAATAAGGGAATTCCTTTACCATAGTGCGACCCTCTCTACTAGAATAACTCCAATCACATGTTGTCCTGTTTCCATTGGAAAGTGCTGTGAGAGTGAGAGTTCTGATGTCAGACTGACTGCAGCCCATTAATTAAGAGAAGCCGCAGCCCTGTTCCCCCTACCCTACACATATACTTCTGGGAGCCGTGTGTGTGGGAAGGGGGGGCGGTGTAGGGTTACCTGACTCAATTTCCGCTTGCCCTTCTCAGTGTCCTCTGACCAGAGCCTAGTTCTATTATTCTACAGATATTTGGTTTATTGAAATGGGAAGTATATATATATACATATTGACTTTATGTACAAATATATGAAGAGGTCAGGTGCAAAACCCCATAAACGCCGATCCAAACATTAAATTATAATAAAAGAGTTTTTCCTGAAGGTAATTTTAATTCTTACTAATTCCACTTTTCTTGTGATGAAATGATGGAGCAATGAACAGAACAAAAATAGGAATATAAAAACATGAACTGTTTGAAGGTTTGATTCCAATGCTTATCATGCATTTTGGATTGGTATTTATGGGGGTTTGCACCTGAACTCCTCATATGTTTTGAACAACGAAGTGTATGTATATATCTATTATATAATATATATAATATTAACATAAATATTAACATAAATGGATATATATACACATACATATATAATATACATATATAATAAATAGATATATATATATGGTCATTCTTTAAAACTGGGCACCACATATTTGGTTTCCACATTACGATGCTGATAATTTGTTCTTTCTTTTATTGATTGGAAGTCAAATAATTAATGTATCCGCTGTGTATTATGTATGTTAGCAATAGTACATTTATTGAAGCTATTCCAAGAAAGAAATTGAAAGTGTATTCATATGATTTTGTGCTAATGTGAAAAAGTGAAAATTTACACATTTACACATTTACACTGTGCATGTAGCCAAACTTTTTTTCAACTTATTTTTCAACTTTTTTCTTGTCTGCTTAAGAGTAATCAATAAAATGTTGTTTGACTATGTTGTATATGTTAAAATGAGGTTCTGGATGTGTCTTTGATGTTAATGTTACACAACTGATATTAATGTATTGCTCAATTTATATAAGATCTAATTCAAAAAGTGAAATTCATTTTTTTCAACTCTGACATATGCACAACATGCAAACCTTCATAGGACATTGGATTAGGCTATTATTTGGAAGGTTTTATTTGCTATTATTTGAAATGTTTACACTTTTGGTTTCCATGTCACACTTTTGTGCCCAGTTTGAAAGAATGACCCATATACATTGCACATATATTATTTAAATCACCTTCGCACTTTCCAATGTGGACAAACATATATGCATTAAAAAATATGTTATTTTCTGTCAACCCAAATATGGGGATGGGGGTGATGGGAATGGCCGCAGGAAAGGCGTCGAGGGGACTATTGACGGGAGCTGGGGCCATGAGCCCGGGGCTGTGAGGCAGACCTTCCGGGGAGGCTTAGTGAGGGTCCCCCGGCTCCCGTTTGCCGGACCGCCGGGCAGCCGGGTAAGTAAGCGAGACGTGTGGGTGTGAATGTGGATGTGGGTATATGGATGGGTGTGATGTGTGCGTGGGTGTGGTGTGTGGGTGTGTGGGTGTGTGTGGGTGTGAGTGACTGGGTGTGGCATATGCGTGTGGTGATTGTATGTATGTTTGTTTGTAGCTGTGAGTGTGTATATTTGTAAGTGTGGGTGTGTATATTTGTAGGTGTAAGTGTGTGGTACATACGGGTGTGAATGTGGGTGTGGGTGCATGGATGGGGGTGAGGTGTATATGTGTGCATGGGTGTGGTGTGTGGGTGTGGCATATGGGTGGTTATTGTATGTACGTATGTTTGTAGACATGGGTGGGTGTGTACAAGTGTAAGTGTGCATGGGTGTGGTACATCTGAGTGTGAATGTGGGTGTGGGTGCATGGACGAGTGTGAGGTGAGCATGGGTGTGTGGGTGTGGTATATAAGTGTGTGGTGAATTTAGGTATGTTTGTTTGTAGGTGTGGGTGTGTATGTATGCGTGTAGGTGTGGATCGGTGTGGTACATGTGAGTGTGAATGTGGGTGTGGGTGTATGGATTGGTGTCAGGTGTGTGTGGGTGTGTGGGTGTGTATGCATGTCTGTAGGTGTGGGTGTGTATGTATTTATGTTTGTAGGTGTCGGTGTGTACGTATGTGTGTGTGGATGGGTGTGGTACCTGTGAATGTGGGTGTGGGTGTATGGATGGGTGTGAGGTGTATAGGTGTGCGTGGATGTGGTGTGTGGGTGTGGTGCATATGTGGTGATTGTATGTATGTTTGAAGCTGTGGGTGTGTATGTATGTGTGTAAGTGCGTGGTATATATGAATGTGTCACTGTGCTGTATTTGTGTGGTGCATGTGTAAGTGTGTGTGTGGATGTAGTAACCATGTGTATGTGTGTTGTGTGTGCATGCATGTGTGTGGGTGTGGTAACCCTGTATGTGGTATATGTATGTATATGGATATGGATATGTGTGTGGTGTAGGTGTGCATACATGTGTGTGGGAGTGTGGGTGTGGTCACCCTGTCTATGGTATATATGTGTGTGGTGTATGTGTGCATGTGTGTATGTGTGCATGTGGTTATGTGTGTGTGGTGTTTATAGATGTGTGGCTGTCATATATATATATATATTGGTGTGTGTGAGTGTGGTGACTCTGGGTATGGTATATATGTGTGGGTGGTGTATGTGTGCATGTGTGTATGTGTGCATGTGTGTATGTGTGTATGTGTGTGGTATGTATAGATGTATGGCTGTCGTATATATGTGTTGGTTTGTGTGTGTGTGGTGACCCTGTGTATGGTATCTATGTGTGCGTGATGTATGTGTGTATGTGTGCATGTGTGCATGTGTGTGAAATGTGGGTATGTGTGTGTGGTGTTTATAGATATCTGGTTGTCGTATATGTGTGTGTGTTAGTGTGTGTGAGTGTGGTGACCCTGTGTATGGTATATATGTGTGTGTGGTGTATGTGTGTATGCGTGCATGTGGTTATATGTGTGTGGTGTTTCTAGATGTGTGGCTGTCATATATATATATATATATATATATATATGTGTGTTAGTGTGTGTGAGTGTGGTGACCCTGTGTATGGTATATATGTGTGCATGATGTATGTGTGTATGTGTGCATGTGTGTGACATGTGTGTAAGTATGTGTGGTGTTTATAGATGTGTGGTTGTCGTGTATATATATATATATATATTTGTGTGGGTGTGGGTGTGGAGATGGAGGATGGCACCAGCCGGCGAAAGCCATGCTGGGTAGTGAAGGGTGTCACACTGGACCAGGCGGGCACTGGGAGGTCATGACGCCGGGGATCTGAGGGATTTGCCATCGACAGCTGGCACGAAGCTACCAACCATACCAGGCGGGTGTGTGTGTGGGTGTGTAGGTGGGTGTGGGGATGTAGATGTGGGGTGTGTGGGTGTGTAGGTGGGTGGGTGGTGTAGGTGTGGGGGTGTATGTGTGTGAGGGTGTACGTGTGTGAGGGGGTGTACGTGTGTGGGTGATACTTGGAGGAATAGCTGGAAATCAAGGCGGCCAGCGATTGAGGAAACGCTGCACCTAAACCCCCACCCCACACACCCTAACCCACACAGCCACACCCATTCACACGCCAACACCCTCACCCCCCCACACCCCCACACTCATCTACATACACCCCAAACATCCAAACAGCCACACTCATGCACCAACACCCACACCTACACACCAACACCCAGACACTCTCACACCTACACCCACATACACATCGACACCCTCACACCCACACACAGCCTCACATTCACACCCATCCATACCCACACCCTCACACACCTTCACCCCATCACACCCCATCACATCCTCTGAACTACACAGAACCACACTCACACCGAGACCCACAGACTAACACCCACACCCACACCCACACACACACCAACACCAACACCAACACCCATACACCCACACTAACAAACTCATACACCCGCATATACACACGCACACAGCCATACCCAGGCCAACACCCATATGCCCACCCCCAGACACCCACACCCACACATCTACGTGTAGCCCAACACCCACACCCAGAATATGAATGCAAGTTAACACTAATTAAGTGTTGTTATATGCTCAGATATTATTGTATTAACAATTCATCTTCGCACTTAATATAACGCATATAACCACGTTGACTGGAGCTGTGAAACAGGATCGTGAGAATTCTTATTAGCAAAACCTTTCCAGGTATTGTTTGGGAGTCTCAGGTTTGCTTTGTGTGTTTGCTGTGGTTTTACGCCCTAGCAACATCTAAGGTCATATCAGGACAGGTGAAATCTCAGGTGAGGCGTCAGATGAAAACCCATGTACGTCTGGTTGTATGTGTCGTATCGTTCATTATCTGAATATAAATACCGTATCAAAGCTGTTCTTATTTTATTTATCCCAATTCGATGAGACAAGTATCTTCTGTGGCAAGATGTTAACTGCCCCTTTATGAGAGGCATAGTCCGATGGTCTTGAGTTTCTGTCGTTTTCTGAGATAAAGATATTAGGTTGATCGTTATTAATAACCTTAGGATGGACGCATTGAAGCTGAAATACAGAGGAGGATGGCCAAGGCTAGTGCATCTTTCGGCCGACTACGCCAGAGACTCTGGAACAACCACCATGTGTCCATGCGGTCAAAGGCAAGATCTACCATGCAATCATGCTATCCACCCTACTATACGGAGCTGAGGCCTGGACAATGTACAGACGACAGGTGAAAAAGCTGCATACCTTCATGATGCGACATCTGCATTCAATCATGAGGCTAACCTGGAAGGACAAAGTGACAAATAAGGAAATACTCAAACAAACGGGGCTGCCCTCTATGGAAGATCTTCTGATCAAAAAGAATCTCCGGTGGACTGGACACCTCATGAGGATGTCATCAGACAGGCTACCAAAGCAGATCCTCTGACCTAGCCTGTACCCAGCAGGCCCTTGGCTGCAGAGCACTAAATAAAAACCACCCCAAAATTCCCAAATATTTTACAAGTCGTTGCCTTATCCTATTAATGCAGAGTGACGGCATGGTATTCCTGGTCTCCCAGTGGGGCAGCACTATATAATCGCCATGAGTGCACACTGGCACAAATGGGTACCCGTCCTGATATGACCTTAGATGTTCTCAGGATGTAAATCTCCAACAACCAACGAATTAAACGCAATTCAAGATGGAGATGTACCAATCGTGCTTTGGGGGACGATATAGAGTGGTTAGATGCGTGTTCAAATGAGGATGTCATTAGACTGTAGTGGGAGTTGACATATTTGACTGGCATATGCAGCCATTGTTGCTTCCTTTGGATCTGTTTGTTTCTGGTTTGGGGATTTTTAACCTACCACACCACATAGACATGGTATGAGAGCAACTGGCTTTTGATGACGCTGTAAGTTACACACAGTGGTGGAAATCCAAATTGGCAGAGGTGGGGGCACTGGGAATCGAACCACTGACCTTCAGATTAGGAACCCGACCTAGAAAAAAGTCAGACACTCTAACAACTCCGCCACAGAGAATACCACCGGACGGGATAGCCAAATGTGTTCAGCATCCGTCTCTCGTTTGGTAGATCTTGGGATTCGAAACCCACGACAAAGCAAAGTGAGGGGTAGTAGGAGAGCAGGAGTCAGTCATCATGGCGACAGCCGCAGAGCATGGGGGGGGAGGGGGGGGCTGTCCCACCCAAATCAAACAGACGCAATAGCCAAATGAGTTCAACATCTGAACACTGGTCGAGTCAAACAAATGACTGAACAATTGATACTTGTCGCTTCCTCGCCAGGTGCTCGGCATTATTAGGATAGGACAAGGACTGGTTGGCTCAGTGACAGGATAATGTGACTGAGTGGGATATGAGGTCATGGTGCTGGCGGCCTGGTCTCCCAGTGGGGCAGCACTATAAAGTTGCCATGAATACGTGCTGTCACTGGTCGGTACCCGTCCTGATAATATATCACCTTAGATGTTGCCAGGATGTAAAACTCCAACAAACAACAACATAACCTCTGGGTAACCCCCCCCCCTCCACTAGCCTCTCCTGCTACCACACAGGACACCACTCTAAATATGCGTGTGGGTTATGTGGAAGGAAATAACACAATTGTAAACAAAAAGAAAAAAAGAAAGTTTTTTTGTGTAAATCGGCTGTGAAGCGATTTGCGTGGGCGGTGGACTGAAAAACCCGATCTGCACTGTCCTATCGGCACTGCCCGAGGTCGACACCCGCGGCGGGGACGCCACTAGAACCGGAAGTCAGTTTCACTAACAAACATCATGTCCAAAAGAAACATGGACCGAAAACAATGGAGGATCGGTGGCCGAAGCGGTAAGAGCGCTGGGTGGCTTCCCGTGCCAAAGGTCATTGACCTTTGTCTATCAAACCAATGACTTACCAAATTTATACTTGTCGCTACCTAGCCTGGTGCTTTGCATGACTAGGATAGGGCAAACACTGGTTAGCTCAATATCAGGATATTGTGACTGAGTGGGATATTCGGTCATGGTGTCAGTGGCATGGTCTTCCAGTGAGGCAGTGCTATAAAGTCGCCATGAATGGGCACAGTCACAAGTCAGTGCCTGTCCTGATATGACCTTAGATGTTGGCCGGACGTAAAACACCAACAAACAAATATGGCAGACACACTTTGACAATATGTCAATACTTAGTTCCTGCCCGCACGCTGCTCAACCGGGTCCCCTGTGCATCCCCTAATGGACCTGTAGGCAGGCGACCAGCCTATTCCAGACTGAATATATTCGATATGGTTTATAGATAAATACATATACCATGACAGTCTGCCAGAGTGTTTCAACAATGGCATAGCATATACTGGCGTTGCTGACAGTACACACTCCTAGCTGGCTGTATAGTGCTGCCAACCTCAGATACCATTCAACAAGGACAATGCTGCAATTTAAAACTCAGTACCCCCATCACATACACCGTACCTATAATAGCAGCACAGTTTTTGCAGCGACACACCATCTTGCGACCCACCATCTTAGCCCATAATACTGAACGTATTATCGCTAATCCACTAACGTACTAACCACCTTTATAATCTACTAATATGCCCTACCTAAGTACCCGCTGAACTACCTATTTACAATGTAATGTTAAAGGCCCTGTCACATTACGGCGTATGGCGGGAGCTTATTGAAAACCTACGTAGGTCCTGCGCGTGCCGGCCTATGATGACATTTGGTGACCTTTCGGCTGGTTTTGAGCGTATGTGGAACCTATGAGGAGTGTACGAGGAGTGTATGAGGAGCGTATGGGAGCGTGCTGTGACATTTTTTGACAGTTTTGATTGGCATGTGGAGCATACGAGTAGCGTACGAGTAGCGTACGCGTAGCGTATGCGCATATGAGTAGCGTGCATACGCTGTGCATACGCTGTGCATACGCTAGGAGTACACTCCCATACGTAACTCGTAGGTTATGCGTACGCTACATATGCTAGAGATACGCCGGTGACACAAGTTGAGCGTATGAAAAACCTATGCCGGCGTACCCCTAGCGTACGAGGAGCGTATTCCGGCGTATGAGGAGCGTATGACGGCGTATGAGTAGCGTATGGGCCATACGCCCTCATAGGTCATGATTTTTTTAGCATGCACAAAAAAATGTGGACGGACGGATTTATGAAAGCGTATGGTGGCGTATGCCTCATAAGCCGGCATCTGGTGGCATCTGGCAGCGTATCAGTAGCATATGAGTAGCGCATGCGTAGCGTATGAGTAGCGTATACAGCGTATGCCAACGTATATGACGTAACGCGCCTACGCCGCCATACGCTCCCGCAAAAAAACCTAATGTGACAGCCCATTAACGGCCAGAGCTGGTGCATGCGTGCTAGTGCACTCCCTGGACCAAAGAGTCTAATGGTGAAAACAAGTCTATTCAGACTTATCCATGATAGGCAGTATAAATCTTCAAGAAAAAAAAAAGAAGAAAAAAAGAAAGAAAAAAAGAGAGGCTACAGTCAGGAAGGTGATCAGGGGGCTGAAGATAGGACACCTACCCAACATCACTGGCTGGGAGAGCCACACAGAGTATAGCAAAAGCACATAGATACATCTAGACTGGAGCAATGTGTAATGCACAGCAGTTAGGACTATTTCAAATAATATAGAGATACAAATCTGCCACATGATACGGGTTACCCGTATCCGATCCGGATTTTGGTGTTATTTTTAGTGATACAACCATACTTCGTTTTGATACGGATTATTAGTTAAATTTATGGCAATAAAGATGTTGAGCTGAGATGCGGAGACTGGTGAAATCAGCGATGCGTGAAGCTGATGTTCAGTCACGGTGATGAATGTTGTATGTGAATATTATGTAGTTTGTTGTATATAATGTTTGAGTAATAAAGTTATGTAATTGTATTCACATGTTTGTTATGGTATGTGGGACATATGTATATGAATTATTATGTGATACAGATTCATACAGATTCATATAGGATTTTAGGTGAAAAATGCAGATTTCCATCCCAAAAATATGGCAGGTCTGGAGATATCATAATCTACAGTAGCAGTCCCTCCAGACTTGTGTCAATTTGTATTATTCCGACAGCGAATAACACAACTACTCCGTCGCCAATAATATTTGCATATTAAATTATAAAACACAAAGTATTTATTTAACGCGCTCTCGGATCGAATCTACGACAGTTCAGGGCACACACCGCTAGGCTTTCCGTTACAGTTACCAAATTGCGATAACGCTAGCGATTTGGATGTTTTCTGATTGAATAGAACTAATGGATATTAGACATGCATTACTCAATTTGAAGCATGATGATGCCCTAACTGTGGTGGGTGGGTGAGTATTGACCATTGCGGATTCTAGTCGCTACTCAATCCCAAAGCACATAGGATTCAATCGCCATATTTAGGTGATGAAGCCTTTATTAAATGCATGCCTTCATGATGCGACATCTGCGTTCAATCATGAGGCTAACCTGGAAGGACAAAGTGACAAATAAGGAAATACTCGAATGGACGGGGCTGCCCTCTATGGAAGATCTTCTGATCAAAAAGAATCTCCGGTGGACTGGACACCTCATGAGGATGTCATCAAAGAGGCTACCAAAGCAGATCCTCTATTCTCAACTGTCTTCTGGTTACAGAAAGAGAGGGCGCCCTCGTCTCCAGTTCAAGGATGCCATCAAGAGAAACCTGAAGCTGAGAGACATTAAGACCGACTCATGGATGCAACTCTCACAGCAGAGAGCTAAATGGTGAGCGGCAGTAAAGTAATGAAAGCAGTCTTTGTCGCATCGTGACCGACAGCATGATGATGATGATGAGCCGTCGCATAATGAAACCGAGACAGTATTTTCCTCTCCACACTTGTGGAAAGAAAACCCAGCCCACACAGGCCTGATGCAATAGGGCTTTTCGGAAATGACATTATATGCTGACACGCATGTTGATAGGTCCTAAATCCTTGAAGTCAGTTAGAAACCCTCCCTTTCCCGCGCCCCCCCCCCCCCCCCCAAAAAAACACCCCAAAAAAAACAAAAAACCCAACAAACTCCTTTCTTTGTGTCTGTCCGTCTTAGCAATATGTAAGGTCATATCAAGATGGGTACAACATGTGACCGTGTATAATGATGACGACTTTATAGTGCTGCTCCACTGAGATACCTCGCTGGTAGCACATTGTGTTGTTGGTGTTTTACGTCCTTACAACATCTACGGTCATGCTAAGATGGATATTGACTTGTGACAGTGCATAATGACGATGACTTTCTAGTGCTGCCCCACGGAGATTCCTCGCTGGTAGCACCTTGTATTATTGGTGTTTTACGTCCTTGCAACATCTACGGTCACATCAAGACGGGTACCGACTTGCAGCAGTGCATAATGATGATGCCTTTCTAGTGCTGTTCCACGGAGATACCCTGCTGATAGCACATTATTTTGCTGGTGTTGTATGTCCTTGCAACATATATGGTCATATTAAGAGGGGTACTGACTTGTGCTAAGCTGAAGGTTGGCAGCTGTCAGGAAAATAAGAGCTTATTTTAACGTGTCTTATATACCATCCGCCATCTACTCAAAAGTCACGTGTGCATCCCCACGTCGGTCACGTGTGCGCAATATCCCCGGTGCATATTCTTAAAATTGCATAGTGCAATGTTTTTTTTCTTGAAGATTTATACTGCATATCATGGATAAGTCTGAATAGACTTGTTTTCAAAATTAAGCAGTTTGTCGATAGAAAGCCCGAGCCTACACTTTTAACGACCCGAGGGATCTTTAACCTCCCACACCACATAGACATGGTATGAGAGCAACTGGCCTTTGATGACGCTGTAAATTATACACAGCAGTGGAAATCCAAATTGGCAGAGGTGGGATACACAGGGAATCGAACCACTGACCTTCAGATTAGGAGTCTGACCTAGAAAAATGTCAGACACTCTAACCACTCGGCCACAGAGAACACCACAATGTTTATGAGTTTCTGCCATTTTCTGAGATAAAAACTTGAGATTGGTTGTTGTAATCTACCTTACTTTAGTTTGAAGTAACTTTTATTTTAAATGGATAACTTTTGAGATATTAGAAGTGCAAACATGTCAAATTAGTTTTGGCAAGCAAACGAAAACTCTGACACCATAGTCTTCAGCAGCTACAGGCTCTGTTAAATTTGACTTAGTAGGTCCTTATATGTGGCAATAAATGCATCAGTATCTAAATTAGATAATTATGTAGATTCAGATCTAGATAATTCTTTTGGGTTTTGAAAAGTTGATGCTTTCATCGGACTATACAGCTTTTACAGGACCTTCCCTTTTGGTGCCTGCTTTATTTATGTGAGATATAACGTATTATATGAATATAAAGGGGCGGAGCATTCTTGTGATATTTATTTCTCTTTTATTATGCATGCTATTTATTTATTTATTTATTTATTCATACACCGTTTCAGCCGATTTACTGCATACCGGGACACCTTTTTGTGCAACACACTCCGGTCACGCGCCAGTACATACAGTTGGCATCACATGAGCCTAGATTTCAAGCTTTGTAGTAGGTAGGGCGGTATATTGCTCGGCCAGAGCCTCGGTCAATAAATCGGAGGCTTCCACCACTCCTCGCTTTGTCTCTTTTCTCCTACAAGGGCGTAGCCATCTCTTATCTGTAGAATCAAATCTAGATTTACAAAGGTCTTTTTTTTGTGTGTTTTTTTCTCTCGAAAATTGTAGGCTTTTCTCGGACTACACAGCTTTAACAATTGCAGGCTAACGTCGATAGATGTTAGTTTGTTTGTTGGCGTTTTACGTCCTGGCAACATCCAAGGGCATATCAGGACTGGTCCCGACTTGTGACAGTGCGCACTCATGGTGACTTTATAGTGTGAGGCAGGTATCATCATACAGTGGATGCATCGCTGTCAACATTTGAAAATGGGAAGGAGGCATCTTTTTCACGCAAATTGCGACATATTGGGTGAATCGGAACATATTGCACACATAGCACATTTCCACTTGAATGGCAGAAGTGTGAGGTTGAGGCTTGCTGTAGTCGTCATGTTTCCTTTCATTCACAAAAATACCGTCAAAGACATATATGCATATAAGCATTTAGTCACTCACATACGCATATGGTCGATTCTCATCAAACTGCAACATTTAGAGTTCTGAGGGGGTATTCTAGGAATTCCTTATATCATTTCAGCTCTAAGCTGACTCTATTCAATACATATTGGTACATTAGTGACAGAATTTGGGCAAGTTAACTCTAAAAATTGACCATTCTGTGACTATTTGAACAATATGTTTCCTTACAGACCATAACCGTCCGTCTGCACATATTTCCATATCCATAAGGCATATATATACCTAGTTAATACCTGTTACCCTATGATTTCTTAATTTATATACATGTTCAACATATTTGTCAATATAAATATGTCAGAAATATTTCTTACATTTACATTTTTATTTCATGGCGAAGGACTGAACTTATGTGTACCACGCACAACTATGCTGTTTTTTCTACTTAACTATGTACTAGTTGCTCCAATTAATAGGTAATAGCATCTTTTCCTTAGAAAAAACGTTCAATTATATGCCATAATCTTGATCTTTTCATAAATATAAACTTTTTTCTCCTAGCATAAAGCACTTTTTAGGGGTAACCATTTTATTATTGCAGACGGACGGTTATGGGCATTCATATTTCCAGTAACATATAGTAAATAGCTATAAGGACACTGAGTAAACACATTTAGTTTCAACATTCCTTATGCCTATAACACACAGTGTCTATCTACATCAGATAGGTATATTCCAGAATGTACAATGGTCATAGTACAGATATTTTTATTATTTAAAAATGGGAGACGGACGGTTATGCAAATAACCTGTAAAGTATACAGAAAATACACATTCCTAGTTAAAAATAAATAAACACAGTGTTGGAGTCTGTTAAACTATGCTATAGGCATAAACAAATCACTTAACTTTAATATATTGTTGCAACACTTTAGCTGTGGGGGCAAAAAACGGTTATTTCTAGTAATTCATAGTAAATAGTTATAAGGACACTGAGTAAACACATTTAGTTTTAACATTCCTTATGCCTATAGCACACAGTGTCTACATCAGATAGGTATATTCCAGAATGTACAATGGTCATAGTACAGATATTTTTATTATTTAAAATGGGGAGACGGACGGTTATGCAAATAACCTGTAAAGTATACAAAAAATACACATAGGTATATTCCAGAATGTACAATGGTCATAGTACAGCTAGGAAAAATATTACCCATCTGAAGTCAGTTCATTTCTAAGTTAAATAGATTGCCATATTAGGTCATATTAGGGTATAAACTAGCTGGGAGACGGACGGTTATGATTTTAGAGTGGGAGACGGATGGTTATGGGAAATGTAAAAATGCTACCAGATCCAGAGAAATAGGAATAGGTACCTAAACTTTGGCATATATAAAGGTTAACTCATGATAGTTAGCCATATGGAATATCCTTCACTAATCCTTACAATCCATGCCAGAGCACATATGTGAGTGTAAGACGGACGGTTATGGTCATATCTGATATCTGCACCAAATTAGGTTTTAGATGCCTATATGGATGCTAATTAAAATATCTGATTTTTATCACTCAATATGGAATGTGCCAACCATGTCAATGAAGTTATGTGCGCAGTTAGTGTTATTTATTGATAGGTTACACCAATATACCCCTATAAACCATTGCAGATGGACGGTTATGCTAAAACTTCCCCAACATAAAAATGCTGATTATTATCCAGGCAGTTGACTTGAACTCTTAAATTTGAGGGTTAATAATGGCAGAGACATAGTCAATGGTAAGAACATATTTGATGAATGCCCTACTTACAGGGTTATCTAAAAGGGAAACATTTAAACCTACTTTTGGCCAAGAAATTGTCCAAAACATATGGAAATATGACCATTTATGGGCCACAGTTTTATGAGATCACGTTGTACAGATACGACACTGGTATCCCCAGAAAGCCCTAGGACAGCCGAATGCATCGAAGCTCATTCCAGCCTTCTAACCACATTATTAACGAACCTGTGGGATTAAAACACGTTTGTTGCAGCTTTATGAGAACTGACCATATGTGCCCACTGTGACAGGTTATCGTACTGTGAATTAGTCATAATGAAACAACAGCAGCAACGCCA
Source organism: Branchipolynoe longqiensis (assembly GCA_030323885.1). Lineage (NCBI taxonomy): Eukaryota > Metazoa > Annelida > Polychaeta > Phyllodocida > Polynoidae > Branchipolynoe > Branchipolynoe longqiensis. The sequence goes on from CM059196.1 coordinate 16,841,661, forward strand.
AGGGCGGGAGACGGCTGGCTGGGGCTGGTGTGAGCTGGGCCTAGTGTGAGCTGTGTCTAGTGTGAGCTGCGTCTAGTGTGAGCTGTGTCTAGTGTGAGCTGGGCCTAGTGTTAGCAGGATCTAGTGTGAGCTGTGTCTAGTGTGAGCTGTGTCTAGTGTGAGCTGAGTCTAGTGTGAGCTGGGACTACTGTGAGTTGTGTCTAGTGTGAGCTGTGTCTAGTGTGAGCTGTGTCTAGTGTGAGCTGGGTCTAGTGTGAGCTGTGTCTAGTGTGAGCTGGGTCTAGTGTGAGCTGTGTCTAGTGTGAGCTGGGTCTAGTGTGAGCTGTGTCCAGTGTGAGCTGGGTCTAGTGTGAGCTGTGTCTAGTGTGATATGGGCCTAGTCTGAGCAGGCACTAGCGTGAGCTGGGACTAGGGCTAGATGGCCCTAGTGCGAGCTGGGACTAGTGTGAGCTGGGACTAGTACGAGCTGTGTCTAGTGTGAGCTGTGTCTAGTGTGAGCTGGGCCTAGTGTGAGCTGGGTCTATTGTGAGTTGGGCCTAGTGTGAGCTGGCACTAGTGTGAGCTGTGTTTAGTGTGAGCTGGGCTTAGTGTGAGCTGGGTGTAGTGCGAACGTGAACTAGTGTGAGCTGGCACTAGTGTCAACCGGGCCTAGTGTCAGCTGGGCCTAGTATGAGCTGGGCCTAGTGTCAGCTGGGCCTAGTGTCAGCTGAGCCTAGTCTGAGCTGAGCCTAGTCTGAGCTGAGCCTAGTCTGAGCTGGGACTAGTGTGAGCTGAGCCTAATGTAAGATAGGACTAGTGTGAGCTGGACCTAGTGTGAGCTGGGCCTAGTGTGAGCTGGACCTAGTGTGAGCTGGGCCTAGTGTGAGCTGGACCTAGTGTGAGCTGGGCCTAGTGTGAGCTGAGCCTAGTGTGAGCTGACACTATTGTGAGCTGAGCCTAATGTAAGATGGGACTAGTGCAAGCTCCGCCTAGTGTGAGCTGGGCCTAGTGTGAGCTGAGCCTAATGTAAGATGGGACTAGTGTGAGCTGGGCCTAGTGTGAGCTGTGTCTAGTGTGACTTATTTAAAGTTGCATTGTCCGACGGCTTCTGTTATCTTCTGAGATAAATATATCAGGTTGAGTTTTATAATCCAGTTTGTTTGAAGTAACTAGATATTCAAATTTTCCAAGACCAAAACAGTCTGCATGCACTTCTGCCTGCTGCGTAGAACCGGAGCTGACCCTGGATGGGGATCCCATTAAAGTCGTTGAGAAAACCAAATTTCTGGGCCTCATTCTCGATGCAAAACTGTCTTTCATGCCACATATAAAGTACCTGAAAACAAGATGCCTGAAAGCGCTGGATATTCTGAGGGTGCTGTTCAGTTCAGAGTGGGGAGTGGACAGAGATATTCTGCTCTTCATGTAGAGAACCTTGGTTCAGTCACTTGTGGATTACGGCAGCATAGTATACGGTTCCACAAGGAAATCGTATATTGGGCTGCTAGACACGATCCACAACCAGGGACTGCGCCTGGCCCTTGGGGCCTCCGCACCTCACCGGTTCAGAGCCTATGCGTTGAAGCCAATGAACCATCACTTAACAAGAGGAGAATCAAACTGGCCATGCAATATGTAGTCAAGATAAAAACTAATGCATTGAATCCTGCACACAATTGTCTTTTCGAGCAACATGACGATTCCAGGTATGACGCCAGGCCGAATTACATCTGGCCACTGAGGCTCTTAATGCAACCTAATTTGGAGGCCTTGGGCATGGATTTGGACGGGCTGGAGAATGCCAAAGTCCCAGAACATCCCCGGTGGTCGTTGAGGAAGCCATCGGTTAACCTCCGACCCACGGAACGGAGGAAAGTTGGGACACATCCACTCGAGTACCAAGGACTGCATGCAGAGATTCAAGACCAGTTTGCAGACCACCTCTCCATATACACTGATGGTTCGAATAACCAAAGCCGGGTAGCTGCTGCAGCAGTCTGCCAACGGGAAAAATTTGGCGTACGCTTGCTCGATCAGAGCTCGATTTTCACTGTGGAAGCCCAATCCAATCCCCCACCTCCTCCTACACTCTTCCCTCCCTTCTCCCTCCCGCCCCGCCCGCCCCTTCCCACACACCCCTCGTTATGCATGTGCCTTGCATATTGGATAGAGTGGGCGGGCAACTTCCGGTTAGCTCAGGTAGGCTTAGCAATGACACAGGGTTCTGAGTTCATTCATGGGTGGGGGGGGACGTGGTGGCATTGGTTCGGGGGGGGGGGGAGTGGGGCAACAAGGGGCGTGGGTAGAACCACTAATGCTTGGCGCGGACTGAGTCGATTGCCCTTGCACGCCGCTTCCCGTCCACTGACGACAGTCATTCCGGATGTCACTGTCGACAGCAGAACTGTCGGTTTGGTTAGAGCAGTTCAATCAGCAGTTGAGGGCCGATGACAAATGTTTTGAGCTTGTCTATTTGTTTCTTTTGCTTGTTGGGGCTGTACACCTTGGCAACATTTAAGGTCATATCAAGATAGGTACCGACTTGTGACAGCGTGCACTCATGGTGATTTTATAGTGCTGCCTTGCTGGGAGATCAGAACCCACTGGCATCATGACCCCCCTCACCCGCACCCCAATAACCGATGTTTACTTGTTGTGCTCGGGGGTCGTTAAACAAACAAGACATCATGCCCCGATTTCTCACTCAGTCACATTATCCTAATAATGAGCCAACCAGTCCTTGCCCTATCCTAGTAATGATGAGTGCCAGGCTGGGTGGAGGCAAGTATCAGTGTTGTAAGCCATTTGTTTCACTCGACTGGGATTCAAATTCCGCACCTTCTGCACTGGAAGCCTGCACTCTATAGACTCGGCTACGACGTCCAGTCGGGGTCTTTAAGTTAAAGATTGCTAACTCTTGCTACACGGTCAGGGTGCCAGTGTGCATATATATGTTCAGTAGTCTGCACTCACCTCTCACAGTCGCAGGCAAGGATCTGCATAGACAGGTAGGCTTGGGAAGGGTGGTGACATCAAGGAGTCTAGGTGGTGTAATGGTTAACACATTTGCCTGGAATGCAAGAGATGTTCGTTTGATTTTCGCTCTAGGCGCAATATTTCGCATTTTCACCCCCCCATGACACTGGTTCCATGACCAGGATCATATACAGGTAACTCACTGTATGGATGTTGAACCTACCCTGTGTATATCTAAATGCATTGCCTGTATGTATGTAATTATAAACATTTAATGACCATTTAAAACACTTGAAATTCCAGAGGGGCCGAGTGTATTAGTCTGTTCTAACCTCTTAGGCAAGGAAGCACATAGACAGGTAGGCGTGGGTAATATCGTGATATCAGGGAGCCTAGGTGGTGTATGCAGGTATTGCAGGTATAGCAATACATCAGGGAGTTTAAAACCCCTGCCCTGCAGAGTTGTAAACCACTGCCTTGTGGTACAGGTTCTTGACAGAACCGAAGGCTAAGGGAGCAAACCCTAAACAGAAAACCATGTCACTGTGGCAGCATTAAGGGCGGTTGATGTATGGAACTCCCAACATCTCCCCACCAGCCACTACAGGGACAAATAGTTTGCGCCTGTCTTGACATGTTCTTGCCGGTGTGAAACCTCTATTTGCTCCCCAAGAGAGTGCTGCTGGTAACTTGCAAAACCCAGCAGCACTTCAACACTTTTGCAGGCAGCTTTTATGAAATGTCAAACCTGAAGCTGAGAGACATTAAGACCGACTCAGGGGCACAACTCTCACAGCAGAGAGCTAAATGGAGAGCGGCAGTCAAGTAATGAAAGCAGTCTTTGTCGCATCACGACCGACAGCATGACGATGATGATGAGGTGGTGTAATGGTTAGAACACTAGACTGTAATGCAGTTCGATTCTCGCTCTAAGCACAATATTTCCCATTTTCATCATCCCCCAAGACGTAGGTGATGAATCAGGTGGTCGCTGGTGAGTTGGTGAAACAAAGACAGGATGTGTTTCTGCCATGTAAAGTAAATGACTCGCCTGTCATGGATTGATATCACGCGGCACTTAGCAGCTTTGCATCATCATCTAGCTTCATATCAACCCGGCATAGGCGCATCTTGTATGCTGAATGGCAGAACAGACTTACAAGTTACATGAAATATGGTTCTATTGTGCTCGGTGTACAATGCACGATGCATAATGCAGGATATATGATGATATATGATTTGATATATGGAATATATGATATACAGTACATGATATATCATGTAATAAGTGATGGGTAATATGTAACAGGCGGCATGTGGCATGTGAAATGTGATGTGTGACATGTGACATGTGGAATGTGACATGTGGAATGTGACATGCAACTTGTGAAATGTGATATGTGAAATGCAACATGTGGAATGTGAAATGTGACATGTGAAATGTGACATATGGCATGTGAAATGTGACATGTGGTATGTGAAACGTGGCATGTGAAATGCAACATGCGAATGTGACATGTGAAATGCAACATTTGGCATGTGAAATGTGACATATGACATGTGAAATGTGACATGTGGTATGTGAAATGCAACATGTGGAATGTGTCATGTGAAATGAAACATGTGAAATGTGAAATGCGACATCTAACATGTGGCATTTGAAATGCAACATGTGAAATGTGACATGTGAAATGTAACATGTGTAATGTGAAATGCGACATGTGACATGTGGCATGCAACAGGTGAATGTGACATGTGAAATGCAACATGCGAAATGTGAAATGTGGAATGTGACAAGTGGCATGTGAAATGTAACTTGTGACATGTGGAATGTGGAATGTGACATGCAGGATGTGGCATGTGATGGGAAACATGAAGCACGGTGTAGCCATGAGGTAGGTGAAATATGATAGATGGCATGTGGCATGTCAAATGCTACATGTGACATGTGGTATGCGACCTGTAGCTTGTGACATGTCACTTGCAAAATGTGTCACGTCATATTTAGCCACATGTATCCTGGGGATCATTAAAATATTGCGCCTAGAGCAGAATTCAAATGCGCACCTTTGCCTTTCCAGGGCTAGCAAGCTAACAATTACCCTACCTAGGTAGCTTGTCCAGGATGCTGGTCATGGAACCAGTTCCATGGGAGTGATGCAAATAGAAATATTGCACCTAGACCAGAATGTTAATCCACAATTCTTGCCATTCCAAGGCTAGCATTCTAACCATTACACCACCTAGGCTTCCTGTTGCAATCAGTTCTCAACCTACAGGAGTCCATGATGGAACTACTGCAACCCACTGGGAAAGAAAGTAATAGATCAATCCATTATTTATATGTGCATAATAAATTTATTGGATACATATATGAGACTGTCTCAAAAGGTGCTAAGCAATATGGGACAAAACTCTGTCCATTGTAACGATCAACATACTATCTGCTTATGCATTTGCTCAGGTAAACTGATTTGTTTGTTACATGGTGTTTCATAATCCCAATAGAATACATATTGATTTGAAGCAAATTCTCTTGTGTTTTCAGTGTAACTGTTTCTGTGCTGTTTTGTGTCAATCGTTACAATGGACAAAACAAAAGAGCTATAACCTTTTGAGACAGGCTCATATATATGTCCTGTGTATGCATTATACAAATATAATTAATCAGAAGCTTTTCCACCTCAGCTCCTCCTATATATAGTCCACCCTCAGTAATCTACTACAGGGCTCTTAATATTATTGGTCATCGACTGCTATGCTCTGACAATCTCATGCATGATTGTGGCACCACTTGTCTGTATACGCATTCATCAGTCAACCCACGCATTCCTCTGACCATGTCAATTTTTCTTTCTTTCTTTCGGCAAAAGGTGGTTACCCGCTAGCTACAGATTACATTCTCGATGCACTGATATTGTTGCGTCTTTATTTAATATGTAGGCTTAATTATTTATATTCACATAATAAATTATATAGCACATATATATATATATAAATAACCGATCACCTCACATGATCTTCCTTGTGAAGTATTAATAGTTGATGCGGCAAAATTGGTCCAACATGAGCATCCTGTCGCAACAGTCGGAAGGACTGACAATCGGACCCAGGTGGCTAGGTTGGCGTCAGGTATTAGTCGGGCTTTGCATAATAGGCGGGTCTTGCTTGCAGTGTCAGCTTTAGTCGTGGACACGGCGACTGGAGACTGATCCACTTAGCTGGGGTTAACTCAAGCCGGTCTGGGGTGTGTGTGATGGATCGCAGTCACAGACACCCCAGATGCGGCTTGCATATGCAAGTAGCCAAAAGGGCCTGTTATCAGCAAGAGGCTACAGATATCATACAATGCGGCTTCCGTCTGTAAGTAGGGAAAAGTGAAAACAGATTTACATAGATGAATAAACTATATTTGAGACTGTCTCAAAAGGTGCTAAGCAACATGGGACAAAACTTTGTCCATTGTAACAATCAACATACTATCTGCTTATGCATTTGCTTAGGATAAACTGATTTGTTTTTTACATGGTGTTTCATAATCCCAATAGGATACATATTGATTTGAAGCAAATGTCCTTGTGTTTTCAGAGTAATCGTTTCTGTGCTGTTTTGTGTCAATCATTACAATGGACAATGGACAAAAAAAAAAGAGACAGGCTCATTTACAAAATATATGTATTCGGTTTTCGCATTCCATTGGTAATGAATGATCAAGCCTTTTGTGGTGGAGTTAGCAACTCAAATAGTTACTGTTGTCGATGTGTATTTAGCATATTAGCAATTATGCATATATGATTTTATGCTAAGTGAAAATGTGAAAATTTTCATATCTATATAGTCCATCGATTTAAATTTTTCAATTTGTTAATTGGAAGTCATGATATGGTTTTGCTTAACCGTAATCAATAAAACTGTATTTGAATTTGTTGTGCGTGTTAAAAAGATGTTATGGATGTATGGACAAATGATGCTATCGATGGAGGTTACATGGTTAATTTGAACGTTTTTCTCAATTTCTATAAGATCAAAATCAAAAAGTGAATTTGTATTTTTAAACCCTGATATATGCACGACATGTATATATGTTCATGTGAACCTAAATTCTGCTATTAATTGGAATGTTTTTGGCTATTATTTGGAAAGTTTTACCTTTTGGTTTCCATGTCCCAAAAGTGGTAGACAGTTTCTGATAACGACCCATATATAGGTATCTATATGTATATATAGTACTTTTAAAGAAGTTTAAAGGAAATGTTTTTATTCTTCTTCAGCTCGCTAAAGTTCCTCTGAAGCTGCACAAAGTAAAGGCGTGAAAAAGCGGAAAAACTAAACCAGAGGTGATCAGGCTATCATCGGCCATTTCCGATAATCGTCGGCCACTTCCGGTGATAGAACGTCACTTCCGGTGACGAGTCGCACGCAATCAGCAGCGCTCTGTAGATACCAAAAAGAGGAGGAGGAGGTGGGAGGTAAGAACACACCGTATGTAAACAAGGGAAACCAGACACTGGAAACCATACACCGGAAACCACACACCGGAAACCACACACCGGAAGCCACACACCAGAAACCACACCCCGGAAACCACACACCGGAAACCACACACCGGAAACCACACACCGGAAACCACACACCGGAAACCAGACGCTGGATGTAGACAACGGAAACCAGACACCGGAAGCCAGACACCGGAAACCAGATACCGGAAACCACACACCGGAAACCAGACACCGGAAACCAGATGCTGGATGTAGACAACGGAAACCAGACACCGGAAACCAGACACCGGAAACTAGGTACCGGAACCCAGACACTCAATGTAGACAACGGAAACCAGACACTGGAAACCAGACACTGAACACCAGACACTGGAATCCAGGTACCAGAAGCCAGACACTGGATACCAGGTACCTGAAGCCGTACACCGAAAACCAGACACCGGAATCCAGACACCGGAATCCAGACACTGGAATCCAGACACTGGATGTAGACAACGGAAGTCAGACACTGGAAGTCAGACACCGGAAACCAGCCACTGGAAGCCAGGTACTGGAGACCAGAAATCGGATGTAGAAAACAAAAACCAGAAACGGGAAAGACGGTATCGGAAGCGCTATACCGGAAGCCATACACCAAACGCAGACAGCGGAATGCACACTGAATAGGGGGGACACCGGAAGTAGATACATAGCAGTAGACACCGGAAGCA
>CM059196.1:17527106-17573879 GCA_030323885.1 Branchipolynoe longqiensis
AACCCTCTCCCTTCTCTCACCCCTCTCCGCCACCCCTTTCTCTACAAGTCAACTCTACACTCGCCCCCACCCTCCCCTTCCTGTTCCTGTTAAAATGGGGGTAATGCATACTGGCGGGATTGTCATGCATTCAAGTGCACACTGCTATTATAATGGGGTCAGGTTTAAAGCATCACGACACCAGCAGAGCATCCTCTCCTCACCTACATTACAACTCTAATGCCAAGTACACACCTACCGTATACGATTCGCGCACTAAAACTCGCGACCCCGTCCCGTCCCGCTTACGACTGAAAACGGGCCGATTCATTTTTCGAATCGCGAATCGCAATCGCAAGCAAGCAGTTTTAGCCCTAAAACTGAGTTTTAAGTCGCAAATCGCAATCGGTAGGTGTGCTAGGGGATCGCACACCTAACGACTTTTGTGCGCGAAACATGCAGTTTTAGATCGTATACGGTAGGTGGGTGCGGTAGGTAGGTGTGTACCTGGCATAAGTGATTCTAACACCAGAAATACACCAACTTATCCACACCCAAAACACATATATTCACGGATGATATTTTCCCCTTTTTTTAACGCGGATTTTTCCCCCACAGCCTGGGGTCATTTTCGATATATGATGGGGGTACGGTAGCTGGCCTCTCGGACGGAAATTTGCCACCGGGATAATAATCTCGACTTGATTTCCGCTTGTTGTGCCCAAAACTACTATAATAATAATCCCTGTATCTTGTACAATGGTGAAAACATGTCATGCATATATATATATCCCACAGAACCTGTTAGGAATTGAAAATCAAATCCACCTAAATTTACTTGGTGTTTTCTTCTTGTATATTTTGTTTATTTGTTTCCCTGTTTTTATTGTGAAGCCTTCCTGTGTACAGTGTGTGTGTGTGTGCGTGTGTGTGTGTGCGTGTGTGTGTGTGTGTGTGCGTGCGTGCGCGTGTGCGAACCTGCATGACTACCATATCCATCGTTTACTAATTATTTGCCGGTTATTTCCACCCCTCCAAAAAATTGTTTTAACATTTTTTTATATACAAATTACAAAAAGAAAAGTAAGGCTTATTTTATTTAACGACGCCTCTAGAGAGCACATTGATTTTCATATTATCGGCTAATGGACATCAAACACATTACAAAAAGAATAACCTGCGCTGTGTGAATTGAATGAAGCCTGTGAGAGATAATTAATAAACTAGTTAGTACTGTTCAAGATTAGATTCACAAAAGCTTGCTCCTTTTTTTTATGGCTTGTTTTTGTTTTTGTTTTTGGGGAGTTTTCAGTCGCATTGGTGCGCTGAAGGCTGCAAATCTACAGCACTGTATGGGCACCGCTGAAAGCAGTCCCATGTGGTCGGGAGTTGGCTTCCAATGGGTGGTGGTCAGAGAAATTGGGGGGGGGGGGGGGAGGGGATAAGGAAAAAGGCAGCCTAAGAGCCCAACCACAGTCCTCTTAGAGGGCCGGGGAGGCTGGGTGGTTGGTGTAGTTTTACGTCCCGGTAAGTCCCTGGGCCATACCAGGACGTGCACCGACTTGTGACAGCACGCACTCATGGCAACTTTATAGTGCTGCCCCACTGGGAAATCAGACCACCAGCACCATGACCTGATGTCCAACACAGTCAGTCACATTATCCTGACACTGCGCGCCCAGTCTTTTTCATGGCATGATGAAAATTTGAGTGGGGAGTTGGGGGGGGGGGGGATTTTGTTGGCTTAATCATGGTTGGTTTGTTAGTTAACCGTGTCCCGTGTGGAATGTTAATTGTACCCACCACCCGCACCCGCACCGACACCCCGACCCTCACCCCCCACCCTTGTCGGCAGGTTGAGTGTGTGTGGGGGGGGGGGGGGAGGGAGGGGGGGAATGCGTGGCCTGTAGCGTCCCTCGAAATAGACCCAACTGGGGGAGGGGGGGGGGGTGCTGATGGGTTATTTGGGGTTTTTTTTAATGATGGTTTATGTACCCTGTCCATAACGCATAAGTTCATGATAGAACTTGTTTTCAATGCTGAACAGCTTTAGTCATTAGTTTGTGGTTTATTGTCTGGAATGATTTGTTAGTAATATTTGCAAGCGTACTTATCGCAGAGTGACATAAGCCGTGTTTACACGGGTAATTTTGAAGCGAATTAGGCAAATCGATTTATATGAAGCGATGTAGTGGCAAGTTTACACGACGAATTTGAAACTGTGTCCGCGACCGGGAACCAGCAGCCTTAGTGGTGATCCTGTAGCCGGCGAGCACGTCTATTTGACACTATCGGCGCCCGGGGACCAGCAGCCTTATGCTAGGTACACACCTACCGTATACGATTCGCGCACTAAAAATCGCGACCCGACCCGACCCAACCCGACCCGCTTAAAACTGAAAACGGGCCGATTCATTTTTCGAATCGTGAATCGCAATCGTAAGGAAGCGGTTTTAGCCCTAAAAAGTCGCGAATCGCAATCGGTAGGTGTGCTAGGGGAGTGCACACCTCACGATTTTTGGGCAGTTTTAGATCGTATACGGTAGGTGGGTGCGGAAAAACGGTAGGTGTGTACCTAGCATTAGTGGTGAGCCTGTAGCCGGCGAGCACTGCTATTTGTTTAGTTTACATTCGTCGATAGCGGCTACGTTAATATCGCTTGGAACTTAGGGATAATTTAATTAAATTTCATTATTTGAGTATGTAATTCTGTTAAATATGATCGCATTCAATAGATTTCGGCCTAATCGGTCCCTAACACTGCCGGGTACCAGTGCATAGTTACAGCTGAGCCTGTAGCCGGTGAGCACTGCTATTTTACACCATCGCCGCCCGGGAACCAGCTGTATCGCTTCATCTATACTACCTCGCAAGGTGGTTTACATCTACCGATTTATATGAATCGATTCAGCCCTAAAACGCCACAGTGTCGCGTTTACACGGCAAATGTAAATCGATCTAGGCAAGTGGTTTTATATGAAGCGTTTTAACTCGCCCGTGTAAATACAGCTCTAGAGCTTCCTGGTCCACAATTACCATTCTTGATGAGTAATATATCAACATACAAACCTCTGTAATAATGGCTCGTCGTTTTGTATCACTATCAGCTGGATTTGTCTTAAAACACAACTTATCAAATCTGAACTCAGTAATAACACAACTATGTCTGTCTTCAGAGTTTCCCAAATTTTCAGGGATTCATCTAGAAAGTTATTTAAAAATAAAATAAAATGATAAAAAGTCAACAACATCAAAATTTCAAAAGAAACTCGAACCTCGGGTTCGGACCCATGCCAAGTCAATCCAATGGCGTCCACATTTATACTTGTCACTACATAACCTGGTGCTCAACATTAGAATAGGACAAGGAGTGGTGGAATGAGGAAGACCAATTGCTGATGATTGAAATTTCCCTGTTTAATTAAAGTCGCATAGTCCGATGGTTTTGAGTTTCTCTCATTTTCTGAGATAAGCATATTAGGTTGATCATTATAATCTACCTCAGTTTAGTTTGAAGTAACTTTTATTTTAAATGGCAAACTTTTGAGATATTTGAAGTGCAAACGTGCTAAATTAATTTTGGCAAGCTTGCCAAAACTCTTAACATCATAGGCTTCTGCAGGAACAGGTTCTATTAAATTGCCTCAATATTCTCTTATATGTGACATAAAATGTTTAATAAGTGCACCAGTATCTAAGTTAGATATGTAGAATCAAATTTAGATAATTTTTTTGGTTTTGAAAATTTGATGTTGTCATCGGACCATGCATCTTTAATGAATGTCACAAAATAATTTAAACAAAATTATACGGTAAAATACCATGAAAGAAAAAGAAATTGTCTTGCCATCCCCTTTTCTTCCCTTTGGTCTCCCATCTTCTGACCAGACGGGATGGCCGAATGAGTTAGAGCGTCCGTCCCACGTGCTGGTAGATCGTGGGTTCGAACCCTGGTCGAGTCAAACCAATGACTTAAAAATTGATACTTGTCGCTTCCTAGCGAGGCGCTCGGCATTAATAGGATAGGTCAGGGACTGGCACTGGGAGACTAGGTCGCCGGCACCGTGACCTGATATCCCACTGAGTCACATTATCCTGACACTGAGCCGTCCAGTCCTTGCCCTATCCTAATAATGCTGAGCACCTGGCTAAGAAGCGACAAGTATAAATTTTTAAGTCATTGGGTTGACTCGACCCGGGTAAGAACCCACGATCCCATGGTCTACCAACACGGGAGACGGACGCTCTAACTCATTCGTCCATCCCGTCTGGTTTTAGATATTGTAGTGGTCTGCACTGACCTCTAAGGCAAGTAACCACATGGACAGGTAGGCGTGGGTAGTGTGTTGATATCAGGGAGCCTAGGTGGTGTAATGGTTAGCACACTGGCACGGAATGCAAAGAGATGTGGGTTCGAGTCCCGTTCTAGGCACAATATTTCCCATTTTCATCACCCCCACGACAATATGAAGAGTTCAGGCGCAAAACCCTATAAACGCCAATCCAAGAATATAGATAAACATTGGAATCAACCCCTCAAAAACTTAATTTTGTTATATTCCTACTCTTTTGTTCAGTGCTCCATAACCATATGATCACATGAAAAGTGGAATTACCGGGAATTAAAATTAATTTCAGGTAAAAATCTTCTGATTTAAACTACTCTTTTGGATTAGCATTTAAGTGGTTTTGCGCCTGAACTCTTCACATATTGATGTTCCCAATAATGGATAATGCTGATGACAAATCTGGAGAACCTTGCGACAATTGAAGACGATGAGTAGTGACTACACCGAAGCATGACGTACCTGTGCTGTATGAGGGCGATCACCTGTGAATATGACTTGCCGGAGACACCGTGCCCATTCACCGACACTATGCGGTCTCCGGTGTGCAGCCCTGAGAGATGCGCTGGACTCCCCTCCTTCACGTGCTTTACGAAGATGGTGTCCAGAGGCTCCAACTTACTCCGCTTTGTTCGGCGATGGCCTGCAAGAAAAAGCACACAAACCGAACGTCATTACATTTGAAACAAATATAAAAGTAAAGCTTGTTTTATTTAATGACGTCTCTAGAGCGCATTGATTTTGTTATTGTATCATTGGCTATTGGACGTCAAACATATGGTCTTTCGGACATATTTCTTTGGAAGAAACCCCGCTGCCGCTACATAGGCTACTATTTCTGATACTGATAAGCAGCAAGGGGTCTTTTATATGCACTTTCCCACAGACAGGACAGCACATATCACAGCCTTTGATGAACCAGTTGGGGACCACTGGTTGCAACGGAAAATAACCCAAACTGCAAATGGGTCCACTGAGCAGGATCAGAATCGATCCGATGAGTGACACCTTCACAGATGGACACGCTACAAACTGAGCTATGTCCCCCACCCAAATATACACAATTCTATTTAGTAGCTCAATAAAGTGGAGGGGGAAAAAAAGAAGTGAAAATATCTATGGTGAGGTTATTTGTAAATAATGTTCCTCCAATAATAGCATCGTTATCGACGGCGAATTTCTGTGAAAATGCGGATATGCCCCATAGACTTGGCACTGTCAGGGAATCGTGGGAAAAATTCCCGGAAGTCAGGTTTCATCGACTACTCTCCTAGCACTATTCTAACTCCATTCCACTGATCAGGCATTACAGACTGTCCCTGGAGAGCGTTCCACTGTCCTTATTGTAACTGCTTCATCGGCCATGCTGCCAATTCCAATTTTCTTGCTTGGGTCTTAAGTCCTAGTAATGTCTAAGGTCACATATGAATGGGATTCGAACCGACCAATTGCTGTCATATATATTCATGACGTTTTGTGAACATCAATGGGTGAATACCAACAATCGTGGAAATCTGCAAAATCGCAGAGATCTTTCATCCCTGACGGTAGAAATGGCTCCACCCCACCCACACAAATTTGTATTTCAGGGATGAAAGTGGTGTCTGGTAAAAAAAAAAAAGCGGAAACGCGGAAATTCTCCCATAGGCTTAGCATTGTTAGGGAACCGCGGAAATTCTCCCATATGCTTAGCATTGGCAGGGAACCGCGGAAAATTCCAGGAAGTCAGGTCTCATACATATATACGCTGATAGTGCTGCGGCGTTTGAAGCACATATTACTATATGCTGATACTAGTGATAGTGCTGCGGTGTCTGCACCACGTATTACTATATGGTGATAGTGCTGCGGCGTTAAGCAACGTATTAGTACACACTGATAGTGCTGCGGCGTAAAGCAACATATTAGTACACACTGATAGTGTTGTGACATTGCAGAAGGGGCCTACAGGAAAAATCCCGGGCAGAGATCTTTCATCCCTGTATTATGTACCTTTAAGGAGAAGTCAACACCTTAATATGTCAGCAGGCATGTCACTCACCGGTCAGGCAGTACATGGTGCCCACACAGTCCATTCTCCAGTGATGCACGTACTAATACTATACCGGCCATAGGCTGGTTGGTCATTTAGAATATCTGAGTCAGCCATCTAGTCTCACTGGGGATGGGTATTTGGGGTTTAATATCCTTGCAAGAGTTGCAGCCACATCAGGATGTCAGCGCCTTGTGACAGTGTGCACCCCTGTTTGCGATATAGTGCTGCCCATTGAGGCACCATGCCACTGTCACCATATTAGTCGCATTGCCTTGACGATGAAGTAATCAAATCCTTGTTTTACATCCGACTAACGCCCAGTGTCATGGAAGGCAACAATGAGTATGGAATGTTTTTAGAATCCTTCGGTCGACTTGGGTAGGGATTGAACCCTGAACCGCTCATATGGCAAGTGTACACTGTACTTGCAAGGCCATCGCATCTCACCATATGGCCTGTTTTGTCTGCCTTCACACCACTCCATCTTGTTTCCAGTCTTCCAAACAAGGTTCTTGCCTTCTAAGTTCTAGAATATCTCAGTTGATATTCTCCACAGATTCCAAAGACAGTAAGTACTCTGTCACAGCTCACACAGCATCCAGTGACTAAAACAGCACAAGTATTGCATTATGGGATCAGAGGCACTGAACACCCAACCTCATCCGCCCAATAAATAAAATGAAAACAGAGACAAAACTCCCTCCTTTTCAGCATTTACCCGCCCGCATATGGCTGCCCAATAAGTTACTGATTCATTTGTGCTACGCTTAAAGGCGTAAATGAAGAGTTGCAGAGTGCGATAAAATCATCAAATTTTCAAAAGCAAACCACATATCTAGATTAGAGCCTACACGTCCAACTTATGCCCGGTACACACCTACCGTTTGTGTGCGCACACCTTCCGTATACGATCGAAAACTGCCCGTTTCGCCCCACAAAAATCGCTTGGTGTGCGCTCCCCGCGCACACCTAGCGATTGCGATTCGTGCATAAAACTCAGTTTTTAGTGCTAAAAGCGGCCGTTTACGATTGCGATTCGCGATTCGAAAAACGAGTCGGCCCGTTTTCAGTTTTAAGCGGGTCGGGTCGAGTCGCGAGTTTTAGACTGCGAATCCTATACGGGAGGTGTGTACTAGGCATTAGACACTGGTGTGATTATTAAGTATGTGTTGCTACAGAGAAGGGCATACTAAGTCAATACAGTACAACCCCGTTAAACCAAGCTCGGTTAAACCAAGCGATCGGTTAATCCAAACTTTTTTCGGCGGCCCGGCAAAATACTACCATTTATCATATAAAAAAGTTGGTTAAACCAAAGTCGGTTAATCCAAAGTATCGGTTAATCCAAACAAAATTGTCGGCCCCAGGCCACTTCCGGTACAGTTAAACCCAAACTTTCATGTGGTTTTAAGGTCATCTGAGACTTTTTTAGATGATAAATGGTAGTATTTTGTCAGGTCGTCGAAAAAAGTTTGGATTAACCGATCGTTTGATTTAACCGAGGTTGGTTTAATGGAGTTAAACTGTATATACATAAAAAAACAATAATCATAGTGTCCACATATATTGTACATTCATAACGCAACCCCGTTTTTGCCAAAGTCAAGTCAAAGTCAAAGCTTGGTTAAACCAATGATCGGTTAATCCAAACACATTTCTAGGGTCCCTTCAAGTTTGGTTTAACGGGGTTATACTGCATAACAGAACCTGCTACCGCTGAAGCCAATGGAGCTAGAGTTTTGACAAGCACACACACAATAATTTAGCATGTGTACGCTTGAAACACCTTTTTTTTTAAAGTGCTTCAAGCTAAAGTAAGGTAGACTATAATGATCAACCTGATATGTTTATCTTAAAGCTGCATAGTCCGATGAAAACATAACATTTTCAAAACCAAACCAATTATCTAGATTTGATTCTACATATCTAACTTATATGCTGGTGCGCTTAATAAACATTTGTCATCACATATAAGCGGATACTGAGTCAATTAATATAACCTGCTCCTGCAGAAGCCTATGGTGGCAGAGTTTTGGTAAGCTTGCCAAAATTAATTTAGCATGTTTCCATTTCAAATATCTCAAAAGTTAGCGATTTAAAATAGAAGTTACTTCAAACTAAAATAAGGTAGATTATAATGAACAACCTCATATGTTTATCTCGCAAAATGAGAGAACCTCAAAACCATCGGACTATGCAACTTTAAGAAAATGACAGAAACTGAAAACCAACGGACTATGCAACTTTAAGTATTGTCTGCTAGGTGACGTGCCTGTGTTAGTGTGCGTGTTGCCCGTATGGGGGCGCGCAGATGGTGACGCCCGCATGAGGTAATAAAACCACAACGACGCCAGTACAATATGGCATTATTACTCGTTCCCATACACAGCAGACCTCACTCTCAAAAAAGAGTAACATAACTTGACCAGACACAATGGCCGAATGAGTTGAGAGCCAACCTCCCCTTTTGGTAGGTCGTGAGATTCAAACCCATGGGTACGAACCCTGGTCGAGTGAAACTAATGATATAAAAATGCACACTAGTCGCTACCTAGCCTGGCGCTCTGCATTATTATGATAGGGCAAGGAGCAGTGGAATGAGGAAGACCAATTGTCCGCGATTGAATTTTCCCCTGCTTAATCAACTAATGTAACAAAGAAATCTCGAATCTATTTTTCCCTTGATAGTCCTGAATTAGATGTTATAACACGACTTAATGAATACTGGTATTATTGGGTAAATAATGCTACATAATCCAGTGTATGATGTCAACACACACATCATGACCAGCATGATCCTATAGGAGGAGGCGCACGACATGACTGCAATGTTCACACGCAGAATACTGGCTGACGATGTATATTTCCTTAGTATGAGTATGAAACAATTACGTAACTATATAAATGTGTCAAAATCTATACGCTTAACTGACCTTAAGGCCCCTCAAAATCTATTTATAATATATGTACACATATATATTTATGTGATGTACAATAATTATGCGAGTATAAAGGCACGTAAGGGAAGATTCCCTATATTGGTCACCCTTATGTTGTGTGCTACTTTATGGGTGAAGCTCTTTTCACATATATCTTATTAACCCGGTATTATTAGGTAAATAATGCTGCATAGTCCAGTGTACCAATGTCAACATAGACATATACATACACACATGTATAATTATAAGTATATATATAAAGGTAACATACATATGGGTCGTTCCATGGTAAATGGGGTCAAAATGTTACATGAGTGTCAAAAATCAATATTGTGTATTTTCCTCATTTTCCCCTAAGTATTTGTTGTTGAAGATTTGTTGTTGTTGAAGATTTATACTGCCTATCATGGATAAGCCTGAATAGGCTTGTTTTCACCATTAGACAGTTTTGTCGATAGAAAGCCCGAGCCTACACTTTTACCGACCCAAGGGATTTTTAACCTCCCACACCACATAGACATGGTATGAGAGCAACTGGCCTTTGATGACGCTGTAAGTTATACACAGTGGTGGAAATCCAAATTGGCAGAGGCAGGGGCACAGGGAATCGAACCACTGACCTTCAGATTAGGAGTCCGACCTAGAAAAAAGTCAGACACTCTAACCACTCCGCCACAGAAAACACCACAGTATAGAAATGCTCTGTAAAGAAATCTGCATAGGATGATTATATTTTCCCCAATTTTGAGTTGTGGACATAACACAATAGAAGGGGACACCAAAAATAGTATGGGATTTCAATTTCAATTTTCTTTTCATAAAGCTTTGTAGAAAAATTATATTACTAGCCATGGTACTAGAAAATAGCCTTACACATGCAACAATAGCAACTATTTTTTTTACTGAAGCTCTGGTATTCTCAGGATAACATATTTCCTGATTTAACAAGCAGGGGACAAGCAAATATATATATATATGTATGCAGAATGAATATTTATTTCAAGTGGGAGTCCCCTTTTATTATTTCATTGACTAAAATGTAATATTCTATACAAAATAAAGGTGTAGTAGGCTGTAGAAAAGTGTATGTTCTCCACATAACAAATTCATGTCTTTAAAACACCATATTTCTTTAATGAACATCTTAGCATTTTGTTACTATGTTACATTAGGCCATCATTTTTTCATATCTATCCCTTCAAAGTGTAAGAATACCAGTTCTATAAAGAAAATAACTCCTCTACTCTTTCAATAATTGTTTTTGACCATTACATACTAGAAATTATATTGGCCCATTTACCGTGAAACGACCCTGGTCTGTGGTTTTTTTCTTTTCCCACCCCCTTCAAATTTCAAAGTACAGTAAAACCTCTCTAACCGACCACCTCCACAGATCGACCACTCCCCTATATCGATCACCTTATATGGGTCCCAAGCAATCGCCCATACAATACCATTGTATTGATTTTTTTGTTAAACCTTCACTTAAAGTCCAGGGATGAAAGTGGTCTCCTGGAAAAAAAGTGGAAATGCTGATGTTCTCCCATAGGCTTAGCATTGTCAGGGAATCGCTGAAAATTCGCGGAAGTCGGATTTCATACATATTGGTATATGATGATAGTGCTGCGCCGTTTGAAGCATGTATTAGTAGTATACGCTGCTAGTGCTGCGGCGTTTGAAGCACGTATTAGTAGTATACGCTGATAGTGCTGCGCCATTTGAAGCACATATTAGTAGTATACGCTAATAGTGCTGCGCCATTTGAAGCATGTATTAGTAGTAATCACTGCTAGTGCGGTGGCGTTTGCACCACATATCGGTATACGCTGATAGTGCTGAGGCGTTAGAAGCATGTCTTAGTAGTATACGCTGCTAGTGCTGCGGCATTTGCACCACATATCGGTATACGCTGTTGCGGCGTTTGAAGGCATTAGTAGTATACGCTGCTAGTGCTGCGGCATTTGCACCACATATTAGTATTCGCTGATAGTGCTGCAGCGTGAAATAACGTATTGGTTGGTTGGTTGTTGGAGTTTTACATCCTGGCAACATCTAAGGTCATATCAGGAAGGGCGCAACGTATTAGTATACACTTATAGCTACAGGAAAAATCCCGGAAATCCGCGAAATCAGGGAAATCTTTCATCCCTGAAAGTCGGTCCAATGGTTGGTGGGTTCAGGGAGGTTTTACTGTATGCGCAATTAAAATTAATATTAATAATAACCTTTTTGTAAATACCCCCTAAAAACCAACAACAAAACCAACATAATATAGTTACTAGACACGGCTTAGGAAGTATTAGTGCAACAGGGCAAGGCATTATTCATTTATTGCTCCCCCTCCACCACGGCCACCAACATATTCAAAAGCCAATTTCTTGTTGTGTGTGTGTAAATAATTAAATCATTTTGATACTAATGGCACTGGTCTCCCAGCTGTTTGACATTGCATGTTTAACCATTCAATATGGTGGGATATATTTGGTCGCCATTCCCCTCGGGGACTATTCACCATTTGTTTTTAAAACACAAGACAATACACAAAGGTTGTCTTCTGATGCACATTTCAGCCAACCAACATGGAACAACACAAAGGTTGTCTTCTGATGCACATTTCAGCCAACCAACACAACAATACACAAAGGTTGTCTTCTGATGCACATTTCAGCCAACCAACATGGAACAACACAAAGGTTGTCTTCTGATGCACATTTCAGCCAACCAACACAACAATGCACAAAGGTTGTCTTCTAATGCACATTTCAGCCAACCAACATGGAACAACACAAAGGTTGTCTTCTGATGCACATTTCAGCCAACCAACACAACAATGCACAAAGGTTGTCTTCTAATGCACATTTCAGCCAACCAACATGGAACAACACAAAGGTTGTCTTCTGATGCACATTTCAGCCAACCAACACAACAATGCACAAAGGTTGTCTTCTAATGCACATTTCAGCCAACCAACATGGAACAACACAAAGGTTGTCTTCTGATGCACATTTCAGCCAACCAACACAACAATGCACAAAGGTTGTCTTCTAATGCACATTTCAGCCAACCAACATGGAACAACACAAAGGTTGTCTTCTGATGCACATTTCAGCCAACCAACACAACAATGCACAAAGGTTGTCTTCTAATGCACATTTCAGCCAACCAACATGGAACAACACAAAGGTTGTCTTCTGATGCACATTTCAGCCAACCAACACAACAATGCACAAAGGTTGTCTTCTAATGCACATTTCAGCCAACCAACATGGAACAACACAAAGGTTGTCTTCTGATGCACATTTCAGCCAACCAACACAACAATGCACAAAGGTTGTCTTCTAATGCACATTTCAGCCAACCAACATGGAACAACACAAAGGTTGTCTTCTGATGCACATTTCAGCCAACCAACACAACAATGCACAAAGGTTGTCTTCTAATGCACATTTCAGCCAACCAACATGGAACAACACAAAGGTTGTCTTCTGATGCACATTTCAGCCAACCAACACAACAATACACAAAGGTTGTCTTCTGATGCACATTTCAGCCAACCAAAACAAAACAATACACACCGGTTGTCTTTCCTTGCACATTTCAGCCAACCAACACAAAACAATACATGAAGGTTGTCTTCTCATGCACATTTCGCCAACCAACACAAAACAATGCACAAAGGTTGTCTTCTTATACACATTTCAGCCAACCAACCAACCTTTAAAATACTAGCTGTAGTTTATCCATGTTGAGGTTTTTTGTGTCGTTCGCTTCCCTTTCCAACCCTACTAAAGCTAGCATTCCTTACATGCGAATGAGGCAAAGAATGGAAAAGCATCTAAGTGAATAGGGGTACTTCCATGCCTCCGAATGCGAATGCGAATGCGGGAACTGAATCGGTCCCTGTAGCCATCGGTGCAGCATGCATATGCGAATGCTTCTACGTATGCCATAGAAACCAATACTGTTCCTTCACACATTTGGAGGAAAAACCCCAACAAATGTTGGGGGTTGGCATATATATCTCTGACGCATTTATGATATTCGCATGCGGCATACCGCGTATAAGGAATCTTAGCTTTAAGCTAAGATTCCTTACATGTGGTATGCGGCATGCGAATGTGAATAAAAATCGAAAAGCATGTAAATGAATAGTGGTGCTTCCATACGTTCGAATATGTGAATGCGAATGCGGCAAATGGATCGACCCATGGACCGATCGGTGCGGCATGCGAATGCGAATGCTGCTGCGTTTGCCATAAGCCGTGTTCACACGGGCAAAATGTAAAGCGAATCAGTCAAGGCGAATCAGGTGAGTCGAATTAGCGGCCTGTTCACACGCACAGTACTTGGGGCCGGAAATCGATATCTGCGCATGAGCAAGTCCAGACTAACCAGTGCCAGTTTGGGTTCGTCAACGTCGGCACTAGAGAGTGTGGGTTCGACCTAGATATGCATTAACTGAATCGTATTGTTTTGGAACGGTCAAAACTTCTGCTGGGCAGTGAAACCCGAAAGATAAATGATGAAAAAAATATCTGTGCACAGCTAGCGGTTTCATAGACCAAATTATAGTATATAGTTTGGCGTGCTTAGTCCGCATCAAGTAAGTCGGTTGGGTTCACACTGGTAAAATAAATCGATTCACAGAAATCGACTCACGTAAACTACCTCGAGAGGTGGTTTACAGTATCCAGATCACAGGAATCGATTCATCCCTAATTCGACTCAGATGCCCGTTCACACGCGAAATGTGCGTCAAACTAGGCAAGTCGCTTTCTACGAATCGATTTACATTGCCCGTGTGAACACGGCTTTAGAAACCAAGACACACCTTCAGAAATTTGGAGGAAAAACCCCAACAAATGTTGGGGGTTGGCATATATCTACACCGCATATACAACATTCGCATGCTGCATGCCACATATCGCGTATAAGGAATCTTAGCTTTATGCGCACCCGGCATTGTGGCAAATATCCAACTCTTCAAATCTAATTGATAAACTGGAATTTGCCTGGGATACCACCGTTGGGCTCTGACC
The DNA here is from genome assembly GCA_030323885.1 of Branchipolynoe longqiensis. Lineage (NCBI taxonomy): Eukaryota > Metazoa > Annelida > Polychaeta > Phyllodocida > Polynoidae > Branchipolynoe > Branchipolynoe longqiensis. The sequence goes on from CM059196.1 coordinate 17,541,445, forward strand.
TACTGAGTCACCTTTGAACCCAGCAGTGGCCCTTTCGGCTGACCTTGACATTGAGCCTGAGGAGGTGGGGTAGGGGAGGGGGGAGCGGCCGGGGGGCAGGGTAACAGTCAGAGCCAAGGTCAAGGCAATCATGATAGTGGATGGGTGGACCACATGTGGAGTTAGATGAAATATTCACTTACTTTTAGATGGGAAAGACGGAAAGAAAACTTTAGAAAATCGTGAGCGTCATACACATCCCAGATTAAAGCTAAGATTCCATATATACTGTATGCGAATGCAAATGATGACAAAATAATGGAAAAGCATGTAAACGCACAGTAGTGCTTTGATATATCCGAATACGAATGCGGCAAGTGGATCGCTCCATGGACCGATCGGTGCGAATGCGAATGAGAATGCAAATGAGAATGCAAATGAAAATGCAAATGAGAATGCGAATGCGAATGCTGCCCCATTTGCCATAGGAAACAACAGGAACTTTGACTTTCCTTCACAAATTTGAAGAAAGAAAGACTGAAAATGGCATCAGTATCTATGCTGCATGCCGCATGACACATTCGCATAGGGTGTATATGGAATCTTAGCTTTAGTCACTTCCACTGCCCTTCTGAGGACAGGGCTGCTAAACAACCCTATAGAAAAACTATAAGATTGCTGGGTTATGGACATAATCACAGTTTGCAGTTAATCACCTCTAGAACCAGGACCATAGAAACAAATCATATGTCCAGCATTTCGGTGTGCAAACCATAAATCATACCAATCTCGGGAGTTTGGTTCCCGATCAATTCAAACCAATGCCGTTAAAATTTATACCTGTCGCTTCCTAGCCTGGCGCTCGGCATAAATAGGATATGGCATGGACTGGTTTGCTTAGTGGCAGGACGATGTGACTGAGCGGGATATCGGGTCATGGTGCCGGAGGCCTTATTTCCCAGTGGGGAAGCACTGTAAAGTCGCCATCAGTGCAAACTGTCACAAGCAAGGTGCTACCTGTCCTGATATGACCTGAAAATGTTGCTAGGACATTAATGAAGATTTTTAAAAAGAGCTAATTTTGTAATTGGTCATGTTGCCCTGGCAATGTTGCCATGGGTGCACACTGTCAGAAGTCGGTACCCATCCTGATATGACCTCAGATGTTGCCAGGATGCAAAACTCCAACAAGAAAAAATGATTAAACATTAATTACAGTTTGGTGCTCCTGTGTTAATCTGCTATGCTAAAAAATATGGAAACAAAGTACATGTCCAGCATTTCAGTGTGCAAACCAAAATTACTTTAGTATTTTTTCTGATGTTATTGTATGACTTTATTGCACACACATCATTTTCACACTGCGGTTGCCCTATACCTAATAACAGTTAATCCTCTGAACAAAAAGTTATTTCTAACTAAAGTAAAAAAGGAAAGTTTGTTGTATTTAACAACACCTCTAGAGCGCATTGCTTTTTATCATCAGCTATTGGATGTCAAACATATCGTCATTCTGACATATTTCTTTGGAGGAAACCCGCTGCCGCCACATAGGCTACTCTTTCCGATAAGCAGCAAGGGGTCTTTTATATACACTTTCCCACAGACAGGAGAGCACATACCACAGCCTTTGATGAACCAGTTGTGGACCACTGGTTGGCTAACTAAAGTAAAGACAATAATAATCAACCTAAGATATTTATCTAACAAAGCATATATCCAGCATTTCGGTGTGCATACCAAAATTACTGATGTCACTGTATGTTTTGTTTGTTGTTGTTTTACATCCTAGCAACATCTAAGGTCATATCAGGACGGGTACTGACTTGCGACAGTGCGCACTCATGGCGACTTTATAGTGCTGTCCCACTGGGAAACCAGGCCGCTGGCACCATGACCTGGTATCCCACTCAGTCACATTATCCTGACACTGAGCACACCAGCCCTTGCCCTGTCCTAATAATGCCGAGCACCTGGCTAGGAAGCGACAAGCACCAATTTTCAAGTCATTGGTTTGACTCGACCAAGGTTCGAACCCACGACCCCACGATCTACCAGCACGGGAGACGGACGCTCCAACTCATTCGGCCATCCCGTCTGGTATATGACTGACTGTATTGCACACACATCATTGCCATAATGCCGTTGCCCCTAACACTAACAGTTAACCCTTTAAAATAAAACTTACTTCTAAACTAAAGTATAGACTATAATAATCAACCTAACATATTTATCCTCCCAAAATATGGCAGAAACAGACAAAACTACTGGGATTTGCAACTTTAAAGCTGCACAGTCCGATGAAAATATCAAACTTTCAAAACCAAAACAATTATCTAAATTTGATTCTACATATCTAACTTAGATAATGGTGCACTTATACTTATTAAACATTTGTCACCACACAGAAGGGAATACTGAGGCAATTGAATAGAACCCGTTGCTGTATAATCCTATGGGGTCAGAGTTTTGGCATGCTTGCCAAAATTAATTTTGCATGGTTCCACTTCAAATATCTCAAAAGTTTGCCATTTAAAATAAAAGTTACTTCAAGCTAAAGTAAGGTACATAATAACGATCAACCTAATGTATTTATCTCATAAAATTTCAGAAACTCAAAACCATCGGATTATGCAACTTTAATTTTGGGGCAATTTTCGCTGAACTATTTTGTGGTGGACAGTGGACAGTGGACAGTGCCGTGCGTAACCCTACACCGCCTCACTCACACACTAATATCACTGCGCGCCGCTACACGGCTCAGGTTTCAGGCCGTCTCAGTAGGGTCCGGAACTACAAACGGTCACGTGCCTTGTACCAGGCCTATGTTTATTTTTGTTTGTAGGAATTTTAAGTCCTGGCAACATCTGAGGTCATTATCAGGACGCGATGTGCCTTGTCTTACTTTAGGGTAGGCTCGCTACTACCACCAGGAATCACTATCCTGATATGACCTTAGATGTTGCCAGGACGTAAAACTCCAATAGCCAACTACAGGGAATCAACACCAAAATATGAATGTGGGGAGGGGGGGGGGGTGATTGGTTAGTTTTGGGAGTGTTACGTCCTGGCAACATCTAAGGTCATATCAGGACGGGTACTGACTTGTGACAGTGCACATCCATGGCGACTTTATTTAATGCTGCCCCACTGGAAGACCATGCCACCAGCACTGTGATGCAATATCCCACTCAGTCATGCTATTCCCAGACGACTGAGCAACACAGTCCTTGGCCTATCCAAGCAATGCCGAGCGCAAGTATAAATTTTCCACAGGATTAGTTTGACTTGGCCGGGATTGGAACCCACGACCTTCCGCACGGGGAGCGCAGTGCTGTTATTGAAGGACTTCAGTTTGGAAGAGGCAGCCATAGAGGAAGGCACACTGACTTGTATCCTGACTTGTCTGCTCATTCCATCTCTCAACAGACCTGGCAACTGCTGACCTTAGGTTGACCTGACCTGACCTGACCTGACCTTCACCATACCGCGCCCATTCTATAGTCTACCAGATAAGATATAGGCTGGGATTCAAATGGATATATGTGAGCATTTCAATTAAAACCAAACGGCGTGTAACTAAATCCACTTACAAAGAAATTGTGGATTTCTATTGACATATACAGAAAAACCTCTCAAAATCGACTATGGGACCAACTTTAAACGGTCCATTTAGGGAGCTGGTGAGCTTAGGGAGTTTATTTTCATCGTTACAATGCTATTGTATGGGTGATCTTTTGGGACCCAAATAAAGCGATCGATAGAGGGGAGTGAATGATCGGTAGGTGGTCGGTTAGAGAGGTTTTACTGTATATATTTCTACTAATTAAATTCAATGGGAATTAGGTCAAGAGGATTAAGCTCTGTCAGCAGGGTTTAATCAGAACTGACCCCGCTGTTAATTCTATATTATAGTATACATGTAATCCGACTGGCCATGGTACTTACTGAGGGCAACAATGCCTGCAGAACAGCTCCAACAGTCGCACTAATCTCCCATTTACACAGTGATTAGTAAGAACTAGGATCAAATTGCTGGACAGCCCAGGACGGGATAACCGGAAATATAAAAGCCAGATAACATATCCAACAACAATATAAATCAAATCAAATTCAAACAAACATAACTCAACCACCTATTACTTACAGGCCAATGAACATGTAAATAAAATAGGCTAGTATAGAATTAAGTAGAAAAGCGGAAAACTCTTCCCAAGAAAACCCCAAAACACTAACATAGAACCTTAAGAAAACAACTAACATAGTAATAAGAATAGAACAAAAATACAGTGCCAAGAGGGCCAACAAAAAAATAACATAGGCTACTAAACGTACCAACAGACTATCTATCTGCTACTGAAAGGCAGACAATCAAATAACTTATCAGCAGCTACTGCTTGGTAAGACAACAGCAACACTACAGCTGGCCAGCATTGAAAACAAGCCTCGGTACCCGGGATACATGCTATGGACAGTATAAATACAGCCTCAATAAAAAAAAAAAAAGAAAAAAAAAAGAATTGCCTAAGCATGTCCTCCGACCACAACATGAGTCATTAGGCCTGGGCAGTTCCGGTCATTCGACATGCAAGGAACATTTTATTTTTACAATTATTTTTTATTTGATTTATTTTTTTAATAATTTTTTTGTTATCTATTTTTTGTTACATTCATTGATTATGCAACTGAAATTTCAACTGTGGAAAATTAGTCTCTCCTCCTTCCACTTCTCCTTGCCCTATCTTAGTTAAAGTTTCATAGTTCGTTGGTTTTGAATTTCTATATTTTTTTCTGAGATGAATATATTAGATTGATCACTAGTATCTACTTTACATTAGTTCAAAGTTATTTTTATTTTAAATGGTAAACTTTTGAGATATTTGAGTGCAAACATGGAAAATTAGTTTTGGCAAAACAGACTTCTGCAACAAAAGGTTCTGTTAAATTTAACTCAGTATTGCCTTCTACGCAGAAACAAATGCTTAATAAGTGCATCAGTATCTAAGTTAGATATGTCAATTCAAATCTAGATAATTGGTTTGGTTTTGAAAATTTGATATTTCATCGGACTATGCAGCTGTAAGGCAGAGTGCCAGGCTAGGTAGCGAGCGATAAGTATAAATACATTTTTACGTCATTGCTTTGGCTTGGCCAGTGTTCAAATCCCACAACCTGCCACATGAGTAGTGGGCGCTCAACTCATTCGCACATCTCGTCTGGTATTATTGTTAGCATTATTAGCAACAATTGCTGATCAATTTTAAAATACATACCCTATCATTTTGTGTAGTATTTTTAAAGAAAGATAAACATCAAAGAAGTTACAAGATTTTATGATGCGATACTAAACAAAATGTTCTCTGGCTTTAGATGGGATGTTTTTGTTTAATGCTCATTCCAGCACAGATTAATTATTATGCGCAACAAGTGTAAATAATTGTGATTATGTATGGCTGGAAGATCAATTTCTTGACGCCGACACAAGACTATTCAGAAAAATACAACTTTACCCACCCACCACTTTTTTTTTTTTTTAAAGGGCAATAAAGCAAATCACTAATCAGTTAATGTGGATCCCATGTTTTCTGCGGCTGAGCTGACAAGTATTATCCTAGGTTCTTAACAAATGTAAAACATGACAAATCCAATTGGTTTTCTGATACGCAAACTGTACTCACCGCCACCTACTCCACACAGCAAAAACTTCCACATGGTCATTTCCTTGCAGGGATCATCAGAATGTAAAGGGGTGGCAAAGTTACATCGTCAGCAAAGTCACCATCACACCATCACCGCATCAGGTAGGTTTGATTGACAATTGATTGCTGACGGTTCAACGTTGTGTCGCCAACAAGGGCCACATTCACTGTGAAAAGCTAGTGGTATTGGTTATGTCGGTCTTGTAAATCACATTCACGTGCCTACATTGAAATTTACACGAATTCCAAAATGGTTAGTAGCGGAGGCGAGTCTGTCTCAGCATTAAAGTTGCAAAGTCCGATGGGTTTGATTTTCTGTAATTTTTCTGAGATAAATATATTAAATTGATTGTTATAATCTACCTTACTTTAGTTTGAAGTAACTTTTATCTTAAATGGCTAACTTTTGAGATATTTGAAGTGGAAACATGTAAAATTAGCTTTGGCAACCATGCCAAATAGACGCATCTGCGGTTACGGAAGCTTGCAATATTAGCGATGGGGTACCGCTCCGAAAGTAATGTGTCCAGCTTGAGTGGCACAGTGTGAGTAGGTCGTCAGCGCATATCATTGACAGCATGGTATGAAAATCTGCACCGCAAATAGGTTCCTAGCAAAGACCATAAGTGAATAGGTGTGTAGTTTGCATCATCAACAGGTCTTGGTACACAGCATTAGCAACAGGGTGTAAAAATCTGCATCGTAAATAGGTTCTTTGCACACCCCATTAGCGATAGGGTATGGCAGACTGTGTCATAAATGGGATTCAATTAGCACACAATTAGTGACCGGTGTGAAAATCTGCATAATAAATAGGTCCTTAGCACACACCATTAATAACGGGCTGTTGCAGTCTTCATCGTACATAGGTTCTTAGCACACACCATTAATAACGGGGTGTTGCAGTCTTCATCGTAAATAGGTCCTTAGCACACACCATTAGTAACGGGGTGCTGATGTCTTCATCGTAAATAGGTCTTTAGCACACACCATTAATAACGGGGTGTTGCAGTCTTCATCGTAAATAGGTCCTTAGCACACACCATTAGTTAATGGGGTGTCCAGAGTCTTTCATCACAAACAGGTCCTCAGCGCAGACCATTAGTAACGGGGTGTCGCAGTTTTCATCATAAATAGGTCCTTAACACACACACAATTAGCGATGGGGTGTGAAAATCTGCATCATACATAGCTCCTTAGCAGACGTACAACTTCTGATAGCGCACAGACTTTTCTATTAACTATTTGCTCCTTAATGCACACTGTCAGCAACAGGGTGTGCAACTCCACATCAACACCGTCAGTAGCTCCTCTGCAGACACAAACAGTGAAACACCAATCAGGTGTGAAAGTTTGTACATATGAGTATGCCTCAATGATGAGGTGTGAAACCCGGGTCTCCCTAAACACTCACGGTGATGGGCCACACAGCAGCAACCAGAACGCATCGCGCCAACGTAAGCCGACATATGTGATTTTTGGCCGCTACGTCGGGATACGTCGTTATGCGTTACGCATGCGTTAGGCGCTCATTGGTATACGTCAACGTTTGTTGAGATATGGCGTCACGCGTCAGCAAAGTTTTGTGCATGCACAAAACTTTCGATGTACGACAACGTGTTACATCGGCCGTACGTTATGTATACATTAGGCATACATCGATGTACGTTAGACAAACATTCTTCACTATGTTGACCTACGTTAAAGGCAGTGGGAATGTACAGTCCGCATACTGACAATGTATGGATAACGTACGTCTAACGTACGTCTATCATTTCTCCAGCGTGTCTTAACGTATGTAATGTATGAGGCGAGTTCTGGCGATCAAATAACGTATATAACGTTCACTGGCGTTCTGTATACGTACCGTGAGCGTAATTCAAGCGTTTTTCGCCAGAAAGCATGTTAGCCGTACATTGGTCATACGCTATGTATGTATACATCCAACTTTGCCCCAGCGCCGAAAAGTTTGATGCTTCTCGATGTAAAAAAAGTGATTTTACATGTTGGCCGAGTGCTTGCGAGATGCGGAGTAATGTGACAGGGCCTTAAACTCCAACACAGTGCTATGTCTATTTCCCATCAGCAGCGTATAATATACACAATAGCCTTCTCCGGCAGCCTGATTTCCCAGTGGGCAGCACTATAAAGTCGCCATGAGTGCGCACTGTCACAAGTAGATACCCGTCCTGATATGACCTTAGATGTTGCCAGGACGTAAAACTCCAACAACCAACTAATACAGCATTCTCCGACTGCACGATCAGCACGTACCAGCAGTCCACGGCGTCTGGGCTCGTCCCAAACTCGGCCGCGCATGCGTGACATCACGGGGGTCTCCAGAGCGCATGGGCGTCACCCAGGTCCCAAAAGCCACACACGTATGTGGTAGGTGTGTGCAAGCGCCCAGGGCAGGGCCATGTGATTGGTGCACCTGCCTCACCCTGTGACGGACCACCCACCCACCCTCCCTCCCACCCCTCCTCCCTCCCTCCCACCCCTCCTCCCTCCCACCCGCTCCTCTAAAACCCTCCCACAACCCACTTTTGGTTTTAAAGTTGAATAGTCCCATGGTTTTGGTTGGTTGGTTATTGAAGTTTTTAAGTCCTGACAACATCGAAGGGTACATCAGGACGGGTACCGACTTGTGACAGTGCGCACTCATGGTGACTTGATAGTACTGCCCCAGTGGGAGACCAAGCCATCAGCACAATGACCTGATATCCCACTCAATAACATTATCCCAACACCGAGCCAACCAGTCCTTGCCCTATCTTAATGATACCGAGCACTTGGATAGGAAGCAACAAGTATCAACTTTATAAGTCATTGGTTTTGATTTGACCAGGAATTGAACTTCTGACCTTTCGCACGAGAGGCCTGCACTCTACCGATTCAGCCACTGCATCTGATCCGATGGCTTTGAGTTTGGGCTAATTTTCATTAGTTAAATACATTAGATTAGTCATTATAATCTATTTCACTTTTACTACTTTAGTTTGAAGTAACTCTTATTTTAAACGGCTAACCTTGGATATATTTGAGGTGAAAACATACCAAATTAATTTTGGCAAGCACGCCAAAATTCTGACACCATAGGCTTCAGCAGTAATAGGTTTTATTAAATTGGCATAGTATCCTCCTTCTATGCAGCGACAAATTCTTAATAAACGCACCAGTGTCTAACTTAAGTACGATATGTCGGATCAAATGTAGCTAAGTGTTTTAGTTTTGACAATTTGATGCTTTCATCAGACTATGCAATGTTAAGTTTCGCCTGCACTGGTTGGCTCGGTGTCAGGATAATGTGACTGAGTGGGATATCAGGTCATGGTGCTGGTGGCCCGGTCTCCCAGTGGGGCAGCACTATAAAGTCGCCATGAGTGTGCACTGTCACAAGTCGGTACCCGTCCTGATATGACCTCAGATGTTGCTAGGACGTAAAACAACAAACAAACAAAATAGTTGCGCCTGAACATGGGACAAGTGTAGTACTAGTGCTTTGCTAGCGGTACCCCGCTCCCCCCCCCCCCCTCCCACATACACACGACCTCACGCGTCCCTCACAGGTGGCGCTACAGGTGAGCGCGTGCACCGGCAAGCCCCTGGCGGCACCACCCGGTGGCAACAGCCCTCATTATCGCTCATCACATACCGCTCACTCTCCAAGCGCAGATTGCGCCGCGACTCAGACTAAAACCTGAGAACACCATTCACACACGATGCTTTGGCAGTGCGCTGTATTTATCACCCCCTGGTGGCAAGCACTGCGGCTACTTCCGGTTTCCTTCTAGCAACATTCCCTATCCCGCTCTTCTATCATTCTTTGGAAATAACAACACAACAATAACAACAATAATAACATAGCAAGAAAATATTTTTTAAATGGCAAGTTGAGGAAAAAGGTAGTTTCTTGCAGAGTACTCATTACAAGTTGTTTGTTTTTTTGAATTTTACATCCTGGGAACATCTAAGGTCATATCAGGATGGGTACCGACTCGTGACAGTGCATATTCATAGCAACTTTATAGTGCTGCCCCTTTGGGAGACCAGGTCACTGGCATCATGACCCGATATCCCACTCAGTCCAGACACTGACCAGTCCTTGCCCTATCCTGATAATGACGAGTGCCAGGCTAGGTAGTGACAAGTTTCAATTTTGCAAGTCATTGCGTTGACTCGACAAGAAATAGAACTCCTGTCCTTCTGCACAGGAAGCCTGGGCTCTACCGATTCTTTGTTGTTTGTTGTTTTACGTCCTAGCAACATCTAAGGTCATATCAGGACAGGTACCGACTTGTGACAGTGCGCACTCATGGTGACTTTATAGTGCTGTCCCACTGGGAAACCAGGCCACCGGCACCATGACCCGATATCCCACTCAGTCACATTATCCTGACACTGAGCCAACCAGTCTTTGCCCTATCCTAATAATGCTGAGCGCCAGGCTAGGAAGCAACAAGTATCAATTTTGAAGTCATTGATTTTACTCGACCAGGGTTCGAACCCACGACCTACCAGCACAGGAGACGGACGCTCTAACTCATTCGGCCATCCCGTCTGGTCCTCTACTGACTCATAACTATTAAAGTTGCAGTCTGATAAAAGCATCACCTTTTCAAAATAAAACAAATAGCTAAATTAGACCCTACGTTTGGTGCTACATAGAAGGGCATACATACTAAGATAATTTAATAGAACATGTTACTGCTGCATGTATGGCAAAATTAATTTTGCATGTCAAATATCTCCAAGGTTCGTCATTTTAAACCAAGATTACTTCACTTCAAACTAAAGAAAGGCAAATTATAACAACCAACCTCATCTATTTATCTTACAAACTGACAGAAACTCAAAACCATTGGACGATTCAACTTTAATGAAAACAACCAAATACAACAGACCGAAAGGCCAAATGAGTTGAGTATGCGCTTCCAGTTTGGAATGTCGTTGAATTTAGACTGCGGGCAAGTCGAACCATTTATGAAATCCAGGTATTTCTTTCTACCTGGGTCACTTTAATTGTTTGAAATGTGTTACTCCTGTAGATATGCTTCAAAGACAGGTAAATCCCCAATTTAGATCTATATTACCACGCATACTCGACATATTTCCCTGAAGGTATGAAGGTAAGTCATGAGCACCGGTATGATGAAAACCACTTATCGACGTCTAACTCGGAAGCTCCTAGGTAGCTCTGAGATAAATACACTTGCAAATATTACTAACAAATCATTCCAGACAATAAACCACAAACTAATGACTAAAGCTGTTCAGCGCTGAAAACTACTTCTATCATGAACTTATGTTATGGACAGGGTAAATAAACCATCAATAATTTTTTTTTTTTAAATCACCCTCATTATCCTCACTACTGCTACCCATAGTATTGAAAATAGTAACCGTACCTAGGCAATTCAGTGCTACAAACCTTACACAGGAATGATATGGCAGTGATGAATTCAGTTCTGGTTGAAGTCTACACGTAATGTCAAAGTGAAGTAGTAATGTAATAATCGAAGCGCTTAATGCTGCAAAGCCCGATGAAAACATAAAATTTTCCCAACCAAAACAATTATTTAGATTTGATTCTACATATCTAACTTAGATACTGGTGTATTTATTAAACATTTGTTGCCACTTAGAACGAATTACTGAGCCGATTTAATAGAACCCGTGACTGCAGAAGCCTGTGGTTTTGGCATGCTTGTCAAAACTAATTTCACATCTCTACGCATTAAATATCTAAAAAGTTAGCCATTTAAAATAAAAATTACTTCAAAATAGAGTACGGTAGATCATAACTATTAATTGAGTATATTTATCTCAGAAAAATGACAAAAACTTAAAACCAATGGACTATGCAACTTTAATATCATTGTACAATCTTTTATGTGTCGTCCATGATTGGTCACACATCCATTGGTCAATCCTAAGCTCCACCCCATAATTATGATTGACAACACAATACTGCCACCTGGCCTCAGCCTCTAATACCTCCCTCCCACTCTCAATCTACACCCTCCCCAATGTTATGCAACCCTCCCTACACAGGCTATCCCTGGTAGGTGCTACCTCAACTGTTCTCCCTTATTGACTAAAGCTAAGATTCCTTATACGCGGTATACGGTATGCGAATGGGAGGAGTCCTTCTACGCGGTATGCGGCATGCGTCTGCCCACCACCACCACTACCATATGTTTCCCCTCCGCACTCCTGTGTATGACCGTTCTGTAATGATCAGTCGCATCTCCTCGTCTAAAACTAATGGACACGTCCGACTGAGGTTTCTAATCGCATACTGCACCGATCACTATAGGGACCGATCGAGTTGCCGCATTCGCATTCGCATACCGCGTGAAAGGAATCTTAGCTTAACCCTGCCCCCTGTGTAGGTAGGTGGTGGCGCCCTCTATATTATCAAATTAACCCTTTTCCCCACACATCTATGTATTTACTTTAACCCTCTCATCCCAATTCCTTAAATACTCTCACCACTGAATATCAGGACAATTTTGCACGATGACATAAAAAGGCACACTTGTCACTATCATGTTTCTACTCAGCATTACAATAATAAGGCAAGAAGCAGTGGAAGGACTTTTTTGTTTTTATTATTATTTTATTTATTGGAAGGAGGAAGACCAATTGCCCGTTATTGAAGTTTCCCTGCTTAATGAGACAGGTGAGGACAAGGGCGGGGGGCAGCAATATATAAAAATAGTTATTGTAAAAACTTAGGTTTCAATGAGGTCAAATACAATGTTACTAGGATAGTGGACATATTGAGTTGTTTAGTGTTTTTCCCTTTAAAAAAAAAAAAATTCCCCTTTAGCTATACATTAGTAATTTCGCCATCTTGGGTAGCTGAATGATCCCTCGGACATCCAAAATCGATTACTTGGCTTATATCCAACTAATCGGATTCACGCCAAAATATTGATATTTGTGTCCATAACAAGGTACCGGACGCAGTGGCCGAATCGGTTAGAGCGCAAGCTTCCCTTGCGGCAAGTCAAGTCACTCTCACACCATAGGCTTTTTGCTGTAAAATGTTTATTAAATTCCCCAACATTCCCCTCTATGTCGCACCAAATGTTTAATAAGTGCATCATTATGTAAGTTAGGCATGTGTTATTCAATAATCGATGAAATGTTTGGGAAAACTGACTCGCCTCTGGCAACTTGACCCACCACTTGATCGACAGGTTACGCTACTTTCCAGCCACAAATTCCCCTTTCAGTAAAAGTTCGCCAACCAGTGCGCAAAAATATCACCACAAATGCAATCACAGTTGACTCAGGGATGATAGGAGGTGTCCGCCAAAAAAAAGCAGAAATCAAACCGAGATTATTATTATTCTGATGGCAAAGTTCTGTTTATACCTATATGAAAAAAATGCTCCCAGGCTGCGACAAAAAAATTCACGGAAATCCGCTTAAAAACGGAAAAATATCATCCCTGGTTGTAAGTACAATGAAGCTACAATCCCAGGAAAGGTTTTCAGTTAAAAAAAAAAAAAGAAGCAAAAGACTTACCAAGATTTTAATGAGATATCCAACTAAAGCTTGGAACACACCTCCCGGATACAATTCACGAGCTAAAACTGACTGCCCGACGTGACCCGTTGCAACCTGACCCGTCCCGTTTCCCGAATAAAACTCAAAACAGGGACAACACATGTATATACCGACTGCTAAAGACTGGGGCGCTCACATATACCGTCCGTTTCGTGACTGCTCTCTGCATGACGATATCTAGCCCTATGATTGGCTGCCGGTAAAAACTGGGACAAGACCAATCGGCGGGAATCACACATATACCGTATAAGATACGACTGAGCGCTCAGATATACCGTTTCTTGAACAGCCCGAATAATTTTACGAATCTCATGTGATGCCAGGCCTAAGCCCTAAAACTGAGTTTTAAGTCGCGAATCGCAAGGCTCAGGTGTGTTTGGCGGGGGGGAGAGGGGGTCACACAACTAAAGACTGAAACTGACGAAAACCCAAACTTAGTCGTGAAACGGGCATTTTTAGGTTTTATACGGGAGGTGTGTACCAGGCTTTAGATACCGGTGCATTTGGTCAAATTAAAGAATTGAATGTTGCATACCAGGAATGGTAAGTCAATTAAATAGAACCTGAAGTGACAAATAAGGAAATACTCGAAACGGACGGTGCTGCCCTCTATGGAATATCTTCTGATCAAAAAGAATCTCCGGTGGACTGGACAGCTCATGAGGATGTCATCAGACAGGCTACCAAAGCAGATCCTTTATTCTCAATTGTCTTCTGGTTACAGAAAGAGAGGGCGCCCTGGTCTCCGGTTCAAGGATACCATCAAGAGAAACCTGAAGCTGAGAGACATTAAGACCAACTCATGGATGCAACTCTCACAGCAGAGAGCTAAATAGAGAGCGGCAGTCAAGTAATGAAAGCAGTCTTTGCTGCATCGCGACCGACAGCATGATGATGATGATGACACTGAAGCTCAATGATGCCGAGCATTTTAACATGTGCAATGCAAAATTACCATGATTTCACATTGAATACCAAAGTTGGCCATTTATAATAAAAAATTTACTTCAAACCAAAGTAAGGTAGATTATAACTAGGGATGGCCGAATGAGTTGAGCGTCCGTGTCCCGCTTTGGTAGGTCGTGGGATTCGAACACACGGGTTGAAACCCTGGTCGAGTCAAACCGATGACGTAAAATTTGATACTCGTCGCTTCCTACCCAGGCACTCAGCATTATTAGGATAGTACTAGGAGCAGTGGAATGAGGAAGACCAATCATCCGCGATTGGAATTTCCCTTGCTTAATCAACTAATGTACCCCCCCCCCCAAAATCAAAAAAACTATCAACTCAACATATTTACCTAAGAAATAGAACAGAAAGTCAAAACCACTGGACTATGCAACTTTAAACTAAACCTTGGAATAAATTAAAATTAAAACAACGGTCAATAGTAGTCCCAATCTATGAATAGTTGGTGACAATGGCAGTTAACTAATTAGCTTCCCTAAACAGTCAATCTATAATGCCCTGCAACCACCTACCTATTATTTCACTTAATAGTCATCAATGTGTCATTTGTTCAATTTATTACCATTTTGTAGTCTGAGGGCATGCGTATTACTATTAATTGTAAAACTAGACGCAGTGGCTCTACCGGTAGAACTTAGGCTATCCATGCGGAAGGTCGGGGATTCGAATCGTAGCCGAGTCAAAGCAATGACGTACAAAATTTATACTTGTCGCTACCTAGCCTGGTGCTCGGCATTACTAGGATATGGCTAGGACTGGTTAGCTCAGTACCAGGATAATGTAACTGAGTGGGATATTGGGTCATGGTGCCAGCCACCCGATCTCCCAGTGGGGCAGCACTATAAAGTCGCCATGCGTGCGCACTGTTACAAGTCGGTATCCGTCCTGATGTGATATGACCATAGATGTTGCTAGGATGCAAAACCCCAACAAACAAACATTAATTGTACCATGTACGAGAAGAAGTGTTACCTAATGTTTGTGTCCTGCTTTGTCACATTATCAAAACCATGTATAGTAAAACCTTTCTAACCGACCACTCCACAGATCGACCACTCCCCTATATAGATCGCTTTAATTTGGGTCCCAAACGATCGCCCTTACAATACCATTGTAAAGATTTTTTAAAAACCTCTGTAAACCGACCACCTCCCTAAATGGAGCATTTAAAGTCGGTCCCATGGTCGGTCGATTTAGAGAGGTTTTACTGTACCATATATAAAGTTTGGTCATGTGAATAAAATACAATCACCCCCAAAAATACTAAATAAAGCAAAATTACAGGTTTACTAAGTAAAGCGATGTTATGACGTCACCACCCTACACTGGCGGTGACCGTGAGAACTGACAGGAGATGCTACACCCAGAGGATGTCCATGTGTGTATCTACCGAGCCACAATGCACCGTGGGAATGAACTCACTTACCGAGCAGACCCATCACCACCACCATCAACAACAACAACCACCACCCAGCACCACCACCACCACCCACAGCAACAACAACCAACACCCCCACCGCCCAAACACCACCACCACCCACCAAGCACCACCACCACGATCAGCAACAACAACAACCACCACCACCCAAACACCACCACCACCCAAACACCCAGCACCACCAAGCGTCCACCAAAGCCATCCAGCACCACCATCACCCCCCCCCCCCACTACCACCAAGCTGCACCTCAATTGCCACCAAGCTGCACCTCAACTACCACCAAGCTGCACCCCAACTACCAGTAATAAAAGAATACTACTACTACCACCAAGCTGCACCTCAACTACCACCAGGCTGCACCCCAAGTACCACCAATCTGCACCTCAACTACCACCAAGCTGCACCCCCAAGTACCACCAAGCTGCACCTCAACTACCACCAAGCTGCACCTCACCTACCACCAAGCTGCACCTCAACTACCACCAAGCTGCACCCCAACTACCACCAAGCTGCACCCCAAGTACCACCAAGCTGCACCCCAAGTACCACCAATCTGCACCTCAACTACCACCAAGCTGCACCTCAACTACCACCAAGCTGCACCTCAACTACCACCAAGCTGCACCCCCAAGTACCACCAAGCTGCAGCTCAACTACCACCAAGCTGCACCCCCAACTACCACCAAGCTGTGCCTCAACTACCACCAAGATGCACCTCAACTACCACCAAGCTGCACCTCAACTACCACCAAGCTGCACCTCAACTACCACCAAGCTTCACCTCAACTACCACCAAGCTGCACCTCAACTACCACCAAGCTGCACCGCCAAGTACCACCAAGCTGCAGCTCAACTACCACCAAGCTGCACCTCAACTACCACCAAGCTGCACCCCAACTACCACCAAGCTGCACCTCAACTACCACCAAGCTGCACCGCCAAGTACCACCAAGCTGCAGCTCAACTACCACCAAGCTGCACCTCAACTACCACCAAGCTGCACCCCAACTACCACCAAGCTGCACCTCAACTACCACCAAGCAGCACCTCAACTACCACCAAGCTGCACCTCAACTACCACCAAGCTGCACCCCAACTACCACCAAGCTGCACCTCAACTACCACCAAGCTGCACCTCAACTACCACCAAGCTGCACCTCAACTACCACCAAGCAGCACCTCAACTACTACCAAGCTGGACCCCACATGTCACACTGAGCAGCACCTCTTCGCACATATACGCACTGGACACCATCCAATGACCCACAGACTGAGTAAAATAAAAGTGGCCTGCTGTCCGCTTACGCTACAAAACCGGAACAAAATTCTCCCTTTCGAAGACCCAGACTCTATGATAATACATGACTAGTGCAATATTTACGCCGAATTGTGTCCAGCGCACCTGGCGACCCGGAGTACCCGGATGAGGTGGTCACGGAGTGTTGCCCGCCACCTGGTGGCCAACGACTCATTCAGTGCAGCCCAGGGCAGCAGCATACCTTCAGAAATAGGATGCTTCGCCAGCAAGTCAACACTCACATTATAATTTATACCCTATGCTTGCGCAGAATATGACAATGGTTTATGTTATATCAACATTTTATTCAGACATAAAAGTAGCATAATGCTGACCTTTCCCATCCTCCAATAGTGTACTCTTTGTACGACTGAAATCTTTCGATGATCCCTTTAGTGGGAACTAAATGTTATGTTCAGAGGATATATGACCACTTTGAGAACACAAAAAATGGGTGGTCGCAAAATGGTTGGGGGTATTTTAACTACTCAAATCCAGTAGAGTTACTTGGCACACCGGTAGTACAGCAGAACCAGTGGCACCACCTGTTGATGTGTGAGGGAAACTACAAAAAGAGGACCCTAGAACGGCTAAAACTTGGTTGGTTGGTTGGTTGGTTGTTGGAGTTTTACGTTTTGACAACATCTAAGGTCATATCAGGATGTGTACTGACTTGTGACAGTGCACACTCATAGTCATAGCAACTTTATAGTGCTGCCCGACTGGGAGGCCAGGCCACCAGCACCATGATCTGATATTCCACTCAGTCACATTATCCTGACACTGAGCCAACCAGTCCTTGCCATATCCTAATAATGCCGAGCGTCTGGCTAAGAAGCGACAAGTATACATTTTTAAGTCATTAGTTGGACTCGACCAGGGTTCAAACCCATGCGTTTGAATCCCATGATCTACCAAAACAGGAGACAGACGCTCAACCCATTCGGCCATGTCGTCTGGTCATGCAGCCTGCTATATATACAGCCTCTATAGGGAATGAGATTGATTGATTGGTGGTTTCTTTACGCCGTGTCGGCAGCATATGCCATATTCACGGCGCTATATGAGACCAGACAGATATATATCCTATCGACATAACATCTAGTTCCCACTAAGGGGGTCATCAAAAGATTTCAGTCGTACAAAGAGTACACCATGAGGGGTCAGCATTACGCCACTTCTATGGGTGATTAAATTGTTGATATAGCATAAACCATTGTCATGTTCTGTGCAGAAATGTTGATATACCAGTACCAGTGGCACCACCTGTTGGTGTGTGAGGGAAACTACAAAAAGAGGGCACTAGAACAGCTAAAAGCCTACATACACCCTCTGTAGAAGATGAGAACAGAAGGATATCCTATTGACATAACCTTTAGTTCCCACTGAGGGGGTCATCAAAAGATTTCAGCTGTACAAAGAATACACCTTGTAGGGATGGAGTCAGCATTATGCCACTTCGATGGGCGAAGAAAATGTTGATATAACATAAACCATTGTCATTTTTTGTGCAAAAACGTTGATATATATACATGAATGTATTATGCAGGGGAGGTGCAGTGGGGGGGGAGGGGGGAGGCGGGAGGCGGGTCTGGGAAAGTACTACTCATGACAATGTCACCGAGAACTTCACCTGCCCGACCGTGTAAACTAGGTGCCCCCAGGCAACCGGGCAGTCCTTATTGTCCTACCCTGAGTAACATGAAATGATTGATTGGTTGGTTGAATAATTTAAAAAAAAATAAAGTAGGAATGCATTTTTGTTTTTTAATGCTGGAATTTCTACTTACATATTGTCAAGAAATTACCAAAATCTGTTTACACTGAAGTTTATTTTTATACTGGCACTCAATGGAACACCCTGGCTTTCTAAAAATGTGTTATTAAAATGATTGATTGATTGGTGGTTTCTTTACGCCGTGTCAGCAGCATAGGCCATATTCACGGCGAGAATCTTTTATATTTGTTATTCAACCATCGCTTTTACAGAATGCAAAATGTTTTATTTCTGTGGCTTTGGGTGCTTTCCAGGGCACGTGTTCTGAAATCCTACCCACATGACTTCTTACCACTGCCGTCAGAGGGAGTAGTTTATTGTGGAAATTGTCTATAACACCTTCTCCACAGCGATTGCTGCAGTGAACAACCATAGTTTTGCCATTAGAAGGTGGGTCGGTGGTGCAAAATCGTCTATAAGACTTTTTCCACAGAGCATGCTAGGACAGAAAACTGCTACCCACAACATTAGTTTTTGCCACTGTCATCAGAGGGCAGGTTTATGGTGGAAATCCCTTATAGCACATTCTCCACAGAGAGTGCTGGGCATACAAAGGCTACTCACAGCATTAGTTTTTGCCATTGCCATCAGAGGCCAGGTTTACAGTGGAAATCCTCTATAGCAGGGTTGCCAACATTGGAAAATGAAAAAAACAGAAGATCTTTTTTTTCTTTTGTCTTTTTCTTGAAGATTTATACTGCCTATCATGGATAAGTCTGAATAGACTTGTTTTCACCATTATGGCCAGTGCACACCTACCGTTTACGATTCGCGCACTAAAGCTCGCGACTCGACCCGACCCGCTTAAAACTGAAAACGGGCCGATTCGTTTTTCGAATCGCAATCGTAAACGGCCGCTTTTAGCACTAAAAACTTAGTTTTATGCGCGAATCGTAAACGGTAGGTGTGCTAGGGGGTCGCACACCTAACGATTTTTGGGCAGTTTTAGATCGTATACGGTAGGTGTGCGCGGAAAAACAGTAGGTGTGCACCGGCCATTAGAGAGTTTGTCGATAGAAAGACCGAGCGTACACTTTTACCGACCCAAGGGATTTTTAACCGCCCACACCACATAGACATGGTATGAGAGCAACTGGCCTTTGATGATGCTGTAAGTTATACACAGCGGTGGAAATCCAAATTGGTAGAGGTGGGGGCACAGGGAATCGAACCACTGACCTTCAGATTAGGAGTCTGACCTAGAAAAAACTCAGACACTCTAACCACTCCACCACAGAGAACACCCTTAAGGGATGTTATATTGAAGGGGGGGGGGGATTCTTTGGGTATTCTCCCAGAACAATTTTAAAATCTTAGATGGTCTGTGGTGCATTTCGGACACAATAATCCATAATATTACTATATTAATGGTATTGCAGGGTTGCCAACATTGGGAAATGAAAAACCGGATGATTGATATAAGGTGATGAGGACATCAAATATCGTACACCTTACGGTGAAACCGTAAGGGTTGGCAACCCAGCTATAGGGTAGATTTTGCACCCCCCACCCCCCCCCCCACACACACCTGACATAGATACACAAGCAGGACGCTGACTGCGCGCGCAGACACGCGGTATCACGTGATGGGGACCTCCCAGATGCATCATGGGAGCCGTGCTGAGAGCAGTGAGGATGTAATTACGTATAGGAATGTTAGAACGCTAACTTCTTTGATCACAACGCCCATGCGGGCCGGATGTCTTGTGTTCAAATCTTGGCTGAGTCAAACTAATGACGTACAAAAACTTACTAACAGTAACTAACGCTCATCGCTACCTAGCCGGGCACTAGGGATTATTAATAGGATAGTGCAAGGAGTAGTTTGCGCAGTATCAGGATAATGCGGGATATGAGGTCATGTTCCTGGCGCCTAGTCTCCCAGATTGTTTGTTTGTTGTTGTTTTATGTCCTAGCAACATCTAAGGTAATATCAGGACGGGTACCAACTTGTGACAGTGCGCACTCAGGGCAACTTTATAGTGCTGCCCCACTGGGAAATCAGGCCGCCGGCACCATGACCTGATGTCCCACTCAGTCACATTATCCTGACACTGAGCTAACCAGTCCTTGCCCTATCCTATTAATGCCAAGCGCCAGGCTAGGAAGTGACAAGTACCAATTTTAAAGTCATTGGTTTGACTCGACATTATACAAGATATTTTTTATTCACAATTTCTATACATTATTCCACAAACACTATTCTGTTAACAATAGAAATTGCAGGAACAGTGTAACCATTAATGGTTGTCTTCCCAATGCCTCTTATAAACAAAATAATCCCAGTGAGGCAACACTATCAGGGATGAAAGTGGTCTCTGGCAAAAAAAAAGCAGAAATCTATGGTGAGGTTATTTTCAAATATTTTTGCTCTATAGCATCATTATCCTAGAATTTATTATTAAAAGAACCGAAACTAACAATGAATTTCCACAAAAATATGGATATTCTCTCATATTCCTGGAAATCAGGTTTCATACACTACTCTCATAGTAGGAGTATCCTAGCACCATTGTACTGATCAGTCAGTATAGACTATCCTTGGAGAGCACTCCACTGTCTTTGTTGTGACTGTATTATCGCCCATGCTAAGGCCACTGCCGACAGTATAACCCCGTTAATCCAAACTTGAAGGGACCCTAGAAATGTGTATGGATTAACCGATCATTGGTTTAACCGAGCTTTGACTTTGACTTGGCTTGAGCAAAAACACGGGCACATTATGAATGTACAATGTATGTGGACACTATGATTATTGTTTGTAATGTATATACAGTTTAACCCCATTAAACCAACCTCGGTTCAATCAAACGATCGGTTAATCCAAACTTTTTCCGGCGACCTGGCAAAATACTACTATTTATCGTATAAAAAAGTCTCAGTTGACCTTAAAATAACATGAAAGTTTGGTTTAACTGTACCAGAAGTGGCCTGGGGCTGACAATTTTGTTTGGATTAACCGATACTTTGGATTAAACGACTTTGGTTTAACCAACTTTTTTATATGATAAATGGTAGTATTTTGCCGGGCCGCCGAAAAAAGTTTCGATTAACCGAGCTTGGTTTAATGGGGTTGTACTGTACACCCTTGGCATATCATGAATGTTATTTGGGGATTCTCAAATATAGCAGAAATCTGTGAAATCCCGGAGATCGTTCACCCATGCAATTTAATAAAGTCATCTAGATAAAAGATTCACCCCGTACTTGTAGTAGGGGTGAAAAACAACCCATTAGAAAAATTGGTGAAAGGCTGGGTAAATGAAATGAGCACATCAATTCTTAATTTAAGAAGCAAAATATATTCTTCATACACATCTTCATATTTACCCGCAACTTTTCAGTTAAAAATCTCCCCCAAAAACATGTAGTTTAATGGACTTTAAAAGTGAAATTGACAGCATTATATGGTCGCTATCTTGTCATTTGGCATTCTCTCCCATTTCACCAACTCTGTGCCGATATAACTTATAAGTAGCCATTTGATACTGGAACCAGGAATTCAACTTCCTGTTCCATACTAAAGCAATTTTCGCCCGTATTTCGACTACGTTGTCATTCACCCCTATTCTGCATAGGGGCGAATCTTTTTATCTAAAAGTCACCATGAGCAAACTCACAAGTCAGTACTCGTTCTGATATGGCCATAGATGTTGCCAGGACGTAAAACCCCAACAAACAAACAGCATTGATCACAAGACAGCCCTTTGGTTACACCACAACAAAGCATGACCCACAGCTCCGAGAACTAAAGTACATCAAACACTGACTCCCTCCCCCCGCCCACTCCCCCTCCCTCCTAATTACAAATAGCGCATTTGAACACAGCACTGCGCAGGCGCAACTTGAATAACAATGGCCACAGTGGTCTGGGCTGATTCTAGGAAAGAAATATCAAGCAGTATGTCTGTGTCTGTGTCTGTGCCTGTCCCCTTCACTCCTCCTATCTTGTCTCTCCCTCTCCCTCTGTCTCTCTCTCTGTCTCCCCTCTCTGTCTCCCCCCTCTCTGTCTCCCCCTCTCTCTGTCCCCCTCTCTCACTACCCCCCTCCTCCCCTTGAAATCTTAGATGCTCTGTGGTTGGTGCATTTTGGACACAATAATCTGTCAGATTTATGTGTATTATAATGAATTATAATAATATAAAGAACTGAGCTTAATCCTAGGTTTAATTATTATTCATTGTCTATTGTGCTATTGATATTGTATGTATTAGGAGTCGCGCGCCCACCTTGATCGGTGCGCGCGAATGGGGCGCAATCTACGTAGCGCGGAAAATAACCAAATCGATCTCACTTCGACTACAATTTTCCCAACTCTGTGTTTGTCTATTCTTATTTGGCGAAGTGGCTTATATAATATTACTATATTAATGTTAGTGCAGGGTTGCCAACATTACAAAATTCAGCCTCGGTGTTGAAAAAATGCCATTATTCTACTGGGATATTAACAACAAAATTAAATACCCCCCCCCCCCCCCACTCCCGGAAATCAACATCAAAACGGAAGATCGGCGTAAGGTGATGATAGGGACATGAAATATTGTCCACCTTACAGGGAAACCGTGAAGTTTGGCAACCCTATGCAATAAAGCAGGCCAGCACCCACTGCTACTGCCCTTTAGAAGCTTTACGGTGATAGCAGTGTGGGCCACACAGATCCACATCCACACCCACACACACGCACACATCCACACACACGCACACATCCACACACACACACATCCACATCCACACACACATCCACACACACACAGCACACTTGGTGGATGGAGTCAGAGCGAGGCGCCTCCTTCCAGCCCACACACTGTGCCTAAATACAGTTGTAAAATATTCCGATATTTGGCAAGGGAGAATGCAAATGTTCTATTACTGATTGGTGTACGTGACCAGGTGCATGTGTCACCACACTCAAAAGGTCATGGTTGGTGGTGGCCATGGGGGCCATACAGCTACTGGTGGTGGGCAGACTGCTGGTACCCATGGAGATCAGGAATGCTGGATCCCTATTGGTAGGGCCAAGAATGCTCGATTCCCATTGGGGGAAGGAGGTGGTGTGATACTCTACAATGAACCCATGTAACTATATAAGCAATAAACCAGAGGGCTGGACTCTCTTCTCTTCCATTATACTTTACTCTCTTCCTTTCTCTTTGTGTGTATTGTTTTCCTCATAGCCTACGTACACAGCCACAGATCCGAGCATTAGATTCTACATAGTGGTGCCAGCTAGGCCGGGCGAGTTATTTATTTAGGGATTGGCACTTCCAGGGGCCACACGGACACCACTTACTCCAACTCGTCGCCATCAACATCACACAGAAATTAAGTGTGGAAGAGGGAAGGCAGAGAAAGCAAGCCAGCAAGCAAGCAGGCAGGCAGGCAGGCAGGCAGGCAGGCAGGCAGGCAGGCAAGCTAGCAAGCACTCGAGCCAGCCAGCCAGCACACGCAGACACACATATATACAGATGCAAATAACACCCAAACAAATCTAATATGCCCAGAACAACTGTTAGAAACATGTTTCTCCCAACAATATCTGTTTCTTTCTATCATTATCATTATTATGTGTATTATAATAAAATATATAATTAAATTACATCACTATACATGTAATTATAGAGAAATGTGTTCATGTTAATGTTAATGATAAATAAATAATTGGTCAAATTGGTCAATAAAATTAGCTAGGAGTATGTGTGGAATAGTTTATGAAATGACGATTATATATAGTATATATATTATATATATTACATATTTATTTATTTATTTATTTATTTATATATACTGATTGGTGATGAGTCAACGCCGGATCAGATACAAATTACACATATAGTCTCCCTCAATACATGTAAATATACAGAAAGGTGCTAATAATGACCAAATAATTAATTTTTCTTTGTGGAAATTTAATTAGCTAGGCGAGGGGGGTGGAGGAGCATTTGTGAATAGTTAGTCAAGTGCCCTTTCGCTAGTGGACGCGTTGTCGAAATGTGACTGACCGACTGACTGCCCTGCACCGATTGCTCGCATAGTCAGTGTGTGAATGACTCACTGCTCAGTGATTCGAAGCTGCCAAGTTAGTCAGTGCAGACTATGTGGTATGTGTGTCAGTATGCAACAGGCTATATGTGGTGGTGTGGGGTGGAGGGGGGGGGGGGATTATAGTAGTAAACATGTGTTTGCTTATGCTTTAAAGTACTCATTTGCATAGGAAAATCATATCTTTTCTCGTTTTATTTAACGACGCCTCCAGAGCGCATTGATTTTTATCATCGGCTATTGGACGTCAAACATATGATCATTCTGACATATTTCTTTGGGACGAAACCCACTGCCGCCATATAGGCTACTCTTTCTGATAAATAGCAAGGGGTCTTTTATATGCAATTTCCCACATACAGGGCAGCACATACCACATCCTTCGATGAACCAGTTATGGACCACTGATTGGAATGGAAAATAGCCCCAAACTGCAAATGGGTCCACTAAGAACGATCGATCCGATACCGACAGCTTCACAGATGGACACTCTATCGTCTGACCTATTCGATATATCCACTGGGAAAAGGAAAAAATCATATCAGTCCCAGTGACAACACATTTTTTAAATTCCGGAAAAAATAGGTTCCGGGGGTAGCCCCCCCCCCCCCAGAAATTGTTTAAACTATTATTAAAATGGTACAATCTGGAACCTACTTGGACATATCTAGGCCTTGAAATTCCAACCGTTTTAAGACTTCAAGACTAACAAATAATTCAGAGTTCCTAATTTGTTTTCACAGACAGGACCCCCACCCCCCACTGGTCTCGCAGTGGGGAAGCGCAATAAGGTCACCATCAGGCATCAGTGAGTGCGCAGTCACAAGTCGGTAACTGTTATGACCTTAAAGCTGCATAGTCCGATAAAGCATCAAGTTTTCAAAATCAAAACAATTATCTAGATTTGATCCTACATATCTAACTTAGATACTGATGCGCTTATTAAGTATTTGTTGGCGCATAGAAGGGAACGCTGAGTCGATTTAATATAACCTGTTACTGCAGAAACCTATGGTATCAGAGTTTTGGCATGCTTGCCAAAATTATTTTCAGATGTTTGAATTTCAAATATCTCAAAAGGTAGCCATTTCAATTAAAAGTTACTTCAAACTAATGTAAGGTAAATAATAATGATAAATTTAATATACTTAACTCAGACAAATGTCAGAAACTCAAGACCCTCGGACTATGCAACTTTAAATGTTGCTAGGATGTAAGACCTCAACACAAACAATTCTTTAAATCCTTTAAACATCAAAGGTGATATGAGGACAGGTACCGACTTATATGATAGTGCGCACTCACTGGGAGACCGGGCTGTCAGCACCATGACGCGATATCCCACTCAGTCACATTATCCAGATACCGAGCCAACACTCCCTGCTATCACCTAAAAACGCTGAGCACCAGGGTAACAAGTGTCAATTTTTATTCAGCCAGCCTGGCCGGTATATTGACATTGACTGAGCGAGTTGAAATATAAAGTCGCCATGAGTGTGCGCTGTCACAAGTCGGCACTCATTCTGATATGACCTTGATTGAAGATTTATACTGCATATCATGGATAAGTCTCAATAGACTTGTTTTCACCATTAGACAGTTTGTCGATAGAAAGCCCGAGCCTACACTTTTACCGACCCAAGGGATTTTTAACCTCCCACACCACATAGACATGGTATGAGAGCAACCGGCCTTTGATGATGCTGTAAGTTATACACAGCGGTGGAAATCCAAAGTGGCAGAGATGGGGGAACGGGGAATCGAACCACTGACCTTCAGATTAGGAGTCCGACCTAGAAAAAAGTCAGAC
The DNA here is from genome assembly GCA_030323885.1 of Branchipolynoe longqiensis. Lineage (NCBI taxonomy): Eukaryota > Metazoa > Annelida > Polychaeta > Phyllodocida > Polynoidae > Branchipolynoe > Branchipolynoe longqiensis. Next base: position 17,568,038 of record CM059196.1, read on the forward strand.
ACTCTAACCACTCTGCCACAGAGAACACCTTAGATGTTGCCAGGACATAAAAACCCCAACAAACAAGATTATAAGAGTTCAGGCGCAAACACCGACAAAACGCCATTCGGGCAAAAATGAAACCATGACTACCAGGTTTGAGTGAAGGATGGCACCATTCATATAATCAAATCCATTGTTTCCCCATAGAAACTGACACATGCCCTATATAATGCACTACCCGATACGAAAATGATAGACTAACTGGAAAGCACAACAAATTCTATTTGACAGGAAACAGCTAAAATAGAATTGTCGGTTTTTGCATCTGAATTCTTCGTATACATATGCAGGGTATGTTCAACACCATACAGTAAGTAGCCTATGTGGCGGCAGCGGGTTTCCTTCAAAGAAATATGTCCGAATGACCGTATGTTTGACGTCCAATAGCCGATGATAAAAATGAATGTGCTCTAGAGGCATGGTTAAATAAAACAAACTTCTTCAACACCATACAGTGCTTAGCCTGTACAGTATCCTTTAGAATGTTATTTTCCTTGGTGGCCACAATTATAACAGTTGCAAGCTTTTTAACTTCATGGGTGTCTTTTGACACATATTTAATTGTACGCTTTTACATTCTATGTAAAAGCAATGGTTAAACGGGAATGGACAGAATACGAGTTAAACACTTCTCACCATGAATATGGCCTTCGCTGCCTGCCGACATGCCGTAAAACAACCACCAATCAATCACTCAATCAATCAATCATGTACAGCATCCACCAGACGGGATGGCCAAATGAGTTGAGCGTCTGTCTCCCGTTTTGGTAGATCGTGGGATTCGAACCCATGTCGAGTCAAACCAATGACTTAAAATTGATACTTCTCGCTTCCTAGCCAAGCACTCGCCATTATTAGGATAGGGCAAGGACTGCAAAGGACTGGTAGGCTCAGTGTCAGGATAATGTGACAGTAGGATATCAGGTCATGGTACTGGTGGCATGGTCTCCCAGTGGGGCAGCAGTATAAAGTCACTATGAGTGTGCACTGTCACAAGTCGGTACCCGTCCTAATATGACCTTAAATGTTGCTAGGACGTAAAAATCCAACCTGTACATCATCCTGGTCAAGGCACCAGTGCCATGGTGTCTACCTGCCTATGTAGTTCCTTCCCTGTGAGGTCAGTACAGTCTGCTACACAAGATTAATTTGTACCAGCCGATGTTGCGGACGGGCCTGTTTGACCGGAAACCGGAAGTCCGGCTAAAATCAGAACGAGGCCATCCGGGAGGACATTCTCAGCTGGGCTGGCTGGGAAATGTACACCATCCCCGTTCTTCTCATCCCCTAAGGCTAAGTGTGCCTGATAAGGAAGGGTGTGTGTGTGTGTGTGTGTGTGTGTGTGTGTGTGTGTGTGTGTGCGTGTGTGTCTGTGTGCGTGTGTGTGTGTGCGTGTGTGAGGGGGGGGGGGGGGAGGGGAGAAGCTAGATAAGGACGACCACCTAGAAGGCATTCTCAAATCTGAAGAGCGTGCCTTAAAGGAAATCAAACAAGTTTAAAAAAAAAAAATTAATTCTTATATAGAAATATAACAAATCAGCTTAACAAGGTGTTAACAGCAATACCAGATGAACCAGATGAATATATTAGGTTCCATTACATAAACAAACAGGTCAACTCCATACACTGCTCAGCATGTACATCATCCTGGTCATGGCACCAGTGTCATGGAGCTGCTGCAAACAGTAACGTCATGCCTAGAGCGGGATTCAAATCGACATTGTTTCCATTTCAGGGCATGCAGATTTTGATTGCTTTAATCGATGGTTTATTTACCCTGTCCATAACATAAGTTCATGATAGAACTTGTATTCAATGATCAACAGTAATTAATTTGTGGTTTATTGTCTTGTAAGGTTTGTTAAGCCCAAGTCACACCTACCCGGACGAGCCCCGGATTTTTAGCCGGAACCCCCAGACCCCTCCCCCGGACGAAATCGCTATTTTTGCCTCGCTCTCACACTTACCCGGACGAGCCACGGACTACAAGCCCAGATCACCCCAGATGAACCACAGACAACCCCCGGACTACCCAGATGAGCCCCGGACAAGCCCCGGATGATAGCCTGAAATGCGGTACTCATCCTGGGGTAGTCCGTGAGTAATACATCATCATCTGTGGCGATCCGTAGTTAATCCGTGGTCATCCGGCATGTATGGGTCTTATCCGGGCAGTCCGGGAGTGGTCCGTGGCTCTGTCGGGGCTAGTCCGGGCTAAACCATGGCTCTTCCGCTTTAAAAATGACCCGGACTGCCCCGGACGGGACACGGACCACCCCCGGATTACACCCGGATGATGCCGGATCGAGCCCGGATTGCAATATTCCCCGAATCGCTCCGGATGTTTGAAACATTTTGAAACATCCGGGGCCAACCCCGGATGAGGCTGGACCAGCCAAGGATCACCAAGGACCACCAACGGACCACGCCAGATCACTGGTCGGGGCTCGTCCGGCCCCTGATCCGGGTAGGTGTGACCTAGGTTTTTAGTAATTTGTAAGTGTACTTATCTCAGCGCTACCCAGTCCTGGTCCACAATTACCATTCTTGATGAGTAACATGTTGACACAGTTAAACCCTTTAACAGCTACATTTTCCATTGGTTCCTGGAGTAGGTCGTTTCGTTCTATGTATGTTTTTTTTTTGTATGCTTCAATGGATTCGATGTTTCTGATTGTGCTCGGCTGTTCATCCCAGAATACACCATTATGTCATCTAGGATCCATGATGCAACCAGCCTACACATGCCTACCTGTGTATGTGGAATTCCATATGGGAAGGTCAGTGAAGCCAAAGACCCTATAATACTAAGACAGCTCACTCAGCCTGTACTGTGTAATCAAAATGATCAAACCCACCACTTGGTGCGCTGGCTGTTCTCTTGGTTAAACAGGTGCTATATTATTTGTATAAATGTATATATATGAATGTGAAAGATGTGTGATGATGGTGATACTGATGATGATGCTGATGATGATGTGTATTTGTTCATAACAATTTCATATTGATCTGTATTCATACTTACCTATCTCATGTATATTATATTTGTATATGTTTACATGTGAAACACCAACCAGCAGCCAGCTGATCAAACCCACCACAAGGTGGCACTGCCAAATTTACATTACCATTGGAGAGATAGGGAGTGAGCCGTCTTAGTATTATAGGGTCGTTGGTGAAGCTCACAAAACTATATTCTCAATTTGTTTAGCACGCCCCTCAAAAGATAATTATCCATGCTTAAATATTTATATAGATTAAAATGTCAAATTTATCTCTTTTTTTCTTTCTTCTTTTTTTAAAAACAACTGGTAGACATTTTCTACAATGAACAACATTCCGATGTGTACCTTGAAGAGCATTAATTTGTCATGTAAGAGTAAATGTGTTGCTAAAAAAGAAACGAACAGTGTTAGCCCTACTTTGAACTAACAAAATAATGTGTGGAATATGAAACAACAAATCTTCACCCTATAACTAGACCTGTGCACCCGATCACGTCGCTTTCTGTATCGTCAAAGCTATTTTCCGTATTCTTGAATGACTTTCAGTAACACATTTACAATGAAAAATAAACAGTTACATAATATCCACAAGCAAACTTTTCATGCTTGATAATAACGGAGTCATTTTCAGTATTTTTTTCAGAGACTTTCAGTATTTGTACAGATGCGATCAGTAACTTTTAGTGTGATAAAAAATACACCAATTTCCGGAACAAAGGCCAAGAAACGGTATTTCCGTATTTACCCTTGCAATCCGGAACAAATCCGGAAAAATCCAGAAGGTGCACAGGTCTGTATTACCATCCATGATTTTCCATAACTTTCCAAAACACTTGTTTTTCAAGCACTCGCAAAGACCTGGAAAGCTTAATTTGTATTTCTAAAGCTGGCCATGTTTTCCAGAACCATGTACCAACCTTGCTATTACACAGCTAACTACATAACTTGACTGGCCGAACAAAATCTTCATTATATTGTGTTGAATTCTGAAAAATAAGACATTATACCGCACAAAATGCTAAGAATGTGATCAAGAATAACCACAAAATACTTACTGGAGCCGGACCCGTCTTCGTCTACCGAATCTTCCTCCTGAAAGGAAACAAAGACGTATTGATATATTGTATATGTCCCAATAGACGCGCACTGCGCGAGTGCAAACACATGGATGCGCGTCTATTCAAAGTTAAAGAATTTCATGGATTTGTTTTTGTTGTGCCTCCGAAATAAAGTGGGATTGTCTTATTTTATGTGCATTCAGCCTGAATATGACGGTAAATGTGTGTGTGCTTTCAATGTTGAAATGGGGGGTTTGGTTCTATTGGGTAGGGTGCTTCTATTGGGACATATACGGTATGCATACATTTGCAGCGCTTGAAATAAGAGCTTATCCGCTTGTCCTGGACAAGTGAATTTTTTTGCTTATTTCTATCACCACATAAGTCTCAACTTACAACCTAATACTTTTTAATAGGTATATATTGAGACTAATTTCTATTGCAATTAAATATATATAGCAGTATTTGAAATAAGACTAAGAGCTTGTCAAGTGAAAATCACACCAGACTTGTCCGATGGACAAGCGATTTTTGTTTGTTTATTTCTATCACGGCTTTGTCACCCAATTGGATGTCGTCTGCTCTGCTCACTGTCGTCTGCTTGTCAATAAAATTAAAGGGCCATCCAACGTTTTCAACATTTTCATGGTCGTACAAAGCGAAAAATTGGTGGGGGGGCTGGAGTTGTACAACTTTCATCATTTAATAAAATGTTGATATTTATTTAGAACTTTCATGTTCTTGTTTTTATGTTCTGTAGTAAAATGTGATACCTTGGCAGGTGGGGGTGGCGGTGGGGGTGCGTCCTGGAACAGTAGTACGTATTGTACGACCATGAATGAAAACTTTCATCCCCGAATACATATTGGATTAGGCATTTTAAATTTGAGCACTCTTTCATGATTAATTCTCGCTCATAATTAACTGAATTTGATCTGAAGCAGAAAGAGCATATTGAGGATAATACAACCGGACCACCCCCGGACCACTGCCCCGGACAGCCACGGATAAAATCGCTATTTTTGTGGTGTTCTCTGTGGCAGAGTGCTTAGAGTCTGACTTTTTTCTAGGTCGGACTCCTAATCTGAAGGTCGGTGGTTCGATTCCCCGTGCCCCCACCTCTGCCACTTTGGATTTCCACCGCTGTGTATAACTTACAGCGTCATCAAAGGCCGGCTGCTCTCATACCATGTCTATGTAGTGTGGGAGGTTAAAAATCCCTTGGGTCGGTAAAAGTGTAGGCTCGGGCTTTCTATCGACAAACTGTCTAATGGTGAAAACAAGTCTATTCAGACTTATCCATGATATGCAGTATAAATCTTCAAGAAAGAAAAAAAATTAAAATACGTTGACAACTGTGGACGGTCCCTTACGACCAAAACAAAGGGCAAAATAATTCTGTACATGTGCAGGCGCAGTAAAATGATGCATGCTGATTGGTTTTTGCAGCTCAGCGAATTACAGTCTCTGTGGCTATTATTCGTAGAGCAGCTCTGCGAATAGCCAGTGCGATACATATTACCTGTCTGCCACGATCATTTAGCAGAAATGGCTTGTGTCCCTCCTACTAAACCCAATCAATCATCGTGCACACACAAGAAGAAAAAAAAGAAGAAAACCTACACAACTATCTAGAATAAGTTTAATCGGACTCCCATGGCCAATATGACGTGCCATCCGTCAGATGTGACGTCACACATGCCTCTGCCAATCAGAGTCGGCGGCGGTGATGCTGGC
>CM059196.1:17574376-17593955 GCA_030323885.1 Branchipolynoe longqiensis
GTCTGACACTGTCAGCCCAGTTAAAGTGACGCATGATATTACAAACGAGGGTAACGCGGGTGACGTCAGTTTTAGGACAATTGCTTAACACAATCACCACCCCCCAAACACATTCAATTTGCATTGCAGCTTGTCAAGTATAATGCAACCTCTATTTCTACAATCGTCGACTTTAGGCATGAAATACCTACGTGTGCGCTGTCCCTAGAGGCACTAAACTAGAGGTATTGTGTGTGTAGTATTGTGTGTGTGTGTGTGTGTGTGTTGGAGGGGGGTGCATGAATAGATATTTTGCATCTGCCTGTTGAGAAGCCCCGATGGCTGGTCGTTTACGGGGGCCTTGGGGGGGGGTGGGGGGGGGGGGGGGGGGGGGGGGGGGGAGGGCGGGGGGGTGGGGGGAGAGGGCGGGAACCATTGTGATACTAACAATGAAAAGCGGCCTCTGGGGTTCTGTGTTAAAAGTTTGACTAACAATTCACCCGTAAGTTGATTGTGATTGTTTTACGTCCTAGCAACATCTAAAGTCATATCAGGACAGGTACCGACTTGTGACACTGCGCACTCATGGCGACTTTATAGTGCTGCCTCAGTGGGAAATCAGGCCACTGGCACCATGACCCGATATCTCACTCAGTCACATTATCCTGACACTGAGCTAACCTGACACTGAGCTAACCTGACACCGAGCTAACCAGTCCTTGCCCTATCCGGCTAGGAAGTGGCAAGTACCAATTTTATAAGTCATTGGTTTGACTCGACCGGGAACCGAGCTCCCGACCTTGCACATGCGAGGCCCGCGCTCTAGCGATTAGGCCACCATGCCAGGTGACCAATAATAACAGGATATGAAAACAACAGCACTGATATTAAAAAAGTGAAGTTTGTTTTATTTAACAATAATGCTTCTAGAGCATATTGCTTCTCATATCATCGGCTATTGGACGTCAAACATATGGTCATTCTGACATATTTCTCTGGAGGAAACCCTCCTGGCGCCACATCTGATAAGCAGCAAGGAATCTTTTATATGCACTTTCCCACAGACAGGACAGCGCATACCACAGCCTTTGATGAGCCAGTTGTGGACCACAGGTTGGAACGGAAATTAGCCCAAACTGCAAATGGGTCCACTGAGCAGGATCGATAGGATGACAAACACCTTCACAGGTGGATACGCTACCACCTGAGCTACGTCCCGCTCCACACTGATATTGATGATAATTACTGGGACAATGATTGAAGTAATTAGATAGAAAAATATAACTTTTGGTGTAAGCAGAATGCCACGTAGGCTACTTAGTGAGTTAGTAATATTGTCGACTTTAGAGAGACAGTCGACAGCTTATTAGTAACATGGAGTGGCGCATTAGTGAGTGTTCTGGATGGGGGTTTGAGGGGCGGCGGGGGGGTGGGGGTGGATACTGGCGGCAAAACTGCGTAACTAAGCAACGACGGCCACCTGCTGGTAAAAAACAACGCGTCCACGTTGGGACCTCTGAAAGAAGTCAGAGGGGGCGTGTACTGCAGCGCCATATATCGGCAAGGTGCACCAACTAGTAACCGCGGTGGTGGTGGTAGTGGTGGTAGTGGTGGTGGTGGTGGTGGTGGTGGTGTTGTTGGTGGTGGTCGGTAACCTGACCTCCAACTAGACACGTGACAGGTAAGTAATTTGAGTAAAGATAAAAACCCACATCTTACTGACAATAGTAACATACATACATCCACATACATAAAGCAATGTATTGAATTACACATACACACATGTGCGGGTATGTATGTATGTATGTATGTATGTATGTATGTATGTATGTATGTATGTATGTATGTATGTATGTATGTATGTATGTATGTACGTACGTACGTAAGTATGTATGTATGTAAGTATGTATGTATGTATGTACGTACTTACTACGTCTATTTCGTATGTATGTATGTATGTACGTATGTATTATTATTTATGTATGTATGTATGTATGTATGTAAGTATGTATGTATGCATGCATGTATGTATGCATGCATGCATGTATGTATGTACGTATGTGTGCGTGTATGTATGTGTATATGTATGTATGTATGTGTATATATATATGTATGTGTGTATGTATGCATGTATGTGTGCATGAATATCTGTATGTGCATGTATGTATGCATGTATGTATTCAAAGTAGTGTGTATGTATGCATGTATGTATGTATGTGTGTATGTATGTATGTGTGTATGTATGTATGTGTGTCTGTATGCATGTATGTAAAGTATGTGTGTATGTATGCATGTATGTATGTGAGTATGTTTGCATGTATGTATGTGTATGTGTGTATGTATGTATGTATGTATGTATGTATGTATGTATGTATGTATGTATGTATGTATGTATGTATGTATGTATGTAAGTATGTATGTAAGTATGAATGTATGCATGTGTTTGTATGTATGCAATGTATATATCTACGTTTGTCTCCACATGTACCTATCTATACCTACCTATATCTATCTACAGTAAAACACCTCTAACCGACCACCTCCACAGATCGACCACTCCCCTATATCGATCGCTTTATTTGGGTCCACCGTCCTGATGTGACCTTAGTTGTTGCTAGGACGTAAAACAACAACAAACAAACTTATTTGTCTCCCAAACAATAGCCCATACAATACCATTGTAACGAAATAAAAAACTCCTTAAACCAACTACGTCCCTAAATGGACCATTTCAAGTCGGTCCCATGATCGGTCAATTTAGAGAGGTTTTACTGTATATGTATCTCTACCTCTCTATATCTCTTTATATCTAACATAGATATATATATATATATATAGATGGATAGAGACAGACATAGACAGAGACAGATAAACTGCAAATACACTGTCCCAAAACAGGCTGTACCCAGTGGTTCAGCCCATACCCTGTGGGGCAGGACCAAACAATAACATCACCAACAGACCGCTTCAAGCCACTCACTTGATTGAGTCCTCCATGAGTCGCGTATGCTAATTTATCGGCCTGCTACAGTCGACACCTGGCGGCTACAGACCGAACTGGTTATGGAATGCACATGTAGTAAGAGTATGCTCAAACTACAGAATTTATCTGTGGATGAACATGTCCTGGTCTCATCATATCTATTACCAATATGTTTGCTTCCTCAAGTTGGTTGGTTGTTGGAGTTTTATGTCCTGGCAATATATAAGGTCATATCAGGACGGGTACCAACTTGTAGCAGTGCACACTCATGCCGACTTTCTAGTGCTGCCCCACTGGGAGACCAGGCTGCCAGCACCATGACCTGATATCCCACTCAGTCACAGTATCCTGACACTGAGCCAACTAGTCCTTGCCCTATCCTAATGATGCCAAGTGCCTGGCTAGGAAGCGACAACTATAAATTTTAAAGTCATTGGTATGACTCGACCAGGGTTCGAACCCACGATCCCACAGTCTACCAACACGGGAGACGGACGCTCTAACTCATTTGGCCATCCCGTCTGGTTAGGATTCAGTAGTCTCTGTGGAGTCTTAACATAGTTATGCAGTGATGTTACCCATCCCAATGATACATACACACTGCACACAAGGCCCCAGTTGACCTCAGGCGTACTACATGTTCGGCCCCCGGGTGGGGGATGACTGTACCACTGGTCATGCGTGTTTGTGGTATTTATTCCGAAAGTACACATGCACGGATAGGATCGAGTGCATCAGCGATTGGGAAATTGAAAAGAGTGGGCATATATCCCATTTGATAACATTAAACGTGTACCAAACGGGATGGCCGAATGAGTTGAGAGCGTCCTTCTCCCGTGTTGGTAGATCGTGGGATTCGAACCCACGGGTTTGAACCCTGGTTGAGTCAATCCAATGACTTAAAAATTTATACTTGTTGCTTCCTAGCCAGGTGCTTGGCATTATTAGGATAGGGCAATGACTGGTTTTCTCAGTGTCAGGATAATGTGACTGAGTGGGATATCGGGTCATGGTGCTGGCGACCTGATTTCCCAGTGGGGCAGCACTATAAAGTCACCAGATATCAGGTCATGGTGCTGGCGGCATGATTTCCCAGTGGGGCAGCAGTATAAAATCGCCATGAGTGTGCACTGTCACAAGTCGGTACCCGTCCTGATATGACCTTAGATGTTGCTGGGATGTAAAACCCCAACAATCAACCAACTAAATCGACTATGTCCTCTGCAGCTTACAACATTTATACTTGCTACCTCGGTTGCCGCTTGGCATTACCATGATCAGTTTTGTTTATAGGTTATTGGCATTTTACGTCCTAGCAACAGCTAGGCTCATGTCAGGACGGGTTAGGATTGGACATGAACTGGTTTCCTCAGTATGAGAATAATGTGACTGAGTGGGGTATCGGATCATGGTGCTGACAGCACAGCTTCCTACCAAGTACCAGTGGAGCAGCACTATAAAGTCACCATATGTGCGGACTGTGACAAGTCGATACCCATCCTGATATGACCTTAAATTTTGCTAGATGCAAAACTCCAACAAGCTTCTCTTTCTCAGACTGCATGTGTAATAATAATAATAATAATAATAATAATAATAATAATAATAATAATAATAAATAAATAAAAATTATAATTAAAAAAAAAATTAATGCAAAATTAGTAGTTATGACATATTTACAACTTGGATAAAATAGTTTAAAATTGAGAAATTTCATTTACCATAAAAGCATCGAAACCATTACTTCGGTATGATCGTAGATATCCAATTGAGATACCAGAGCACTTATTAAATAGTTGTTGCTGAATAGACGGGAATAAATACTAAGTCAATTTAACAGAACCTAGCATTTTAGTGTTCATTCCAAAAGTAATTTAGCATGTTTTCTCTTCAAATACATCCAAAGTTACCCATTTATATATAATCAAAGTTACTTCAATCTAAATTGAACTACATTCTAATGATCAATCTAATATTTATCCAAGGACAAAAAGAAAGACACTCCAAAGCAAATGTTCACCAGGTAGCTGGCACCATGACCCAGTATCCCACACAGTCACATTATCCTGATATTGTGCTAATCGGTCCTTGCCCTATCCTATTAAAGCTGCATAGTCCGATGAAAACATCAGATTTTCGAAACCCAAACAATTGTCTAGATTTGATTCTACATATCTAACTTAGGTACTGGTGCACTTATTAAACATGTATCGCCACACAGAAGGGAATACCGAAGCAATTCAATATAACCTGTTACTGCAGAAGCCTATGGTGTCAGAGTTTTGGCATGCTTGCCAAAATTAAGTTTGCATGGTTGCACTTCAAATATCTCCAAAGTTAACCCATTTAAAATAAAAGTTACTTCAAACTAAAAGTAAGGTAGATTATAAAGATCAACCTAACATTTTAATCTCAGAAAATGACAGAAACTCAAAATCATCGGACTATGCAACTTTAATGCCGAGCAACAGCCTAGGAAGCGACCATTTTATGAGTAGCTGGTTTGACTCGGCTGGGCTTCCAAACTCCTGACCTTCCGCGTGTGAAACCTGCGCTCTACCGATTCAACCACTGCGTCCAGCCTACTGCCATTGCCATACCTTTGTAAGCCCGCCCAGCAGTCTTAGTAAGCGGCTTATTTGGCTTCGTGACTCAGTTCTAACCACTCATACAAAGGCTTTAGCCAGTCAGGGCACTCGATCTTTGCAATGCTTGTTTCAGTAGGAATGAGATCAAGTTGATTAAAGCTGCATAGTCCGATCAAGCATCAAATTTTCAAAAACAAAACAATTATCTAGAATTGATTCTACATATCTAATATAGATGCTGGTTCACTTATTAAGCCTTTGTTGCCACATAGAAGGGAATACCAAGCCAATTCAATAGAACCTGTTACTGCAGAAGCCTATGGTGTCAGAGTTTTGGCATGCTTGCCAAAACTAATCTTACATGTTTTGTTTTTTTTGGGTTTTTTTCTTGAAGATGTATACTGCCTATTGTGGATAAGCCTGAATAGACTTGTTTTCACCATTAGACAGTTTGTCGAGAGAAAGCCCGAGTCTACACTTTTACCGACCCAAGGGATTTTTAACCTCCCACACCACATAGACATGGTATGAGAGCAACTGGCCTTTGATGACGCTGTAAGTTATACACAGCGGTGGAAATCCAAATTGGCAGAGGTGGGGGCACGGGGAATCGAACCACGACCTTCAGATTAGGAGTCTGACCTAGAAAAAAGTCAGACACTCTAACCACTCCGCCACAGAGAGTACTTCAAATATCTCAGAAGTTAGACATTTAAAATAAAAGTTACTTCAGACTAAAGTACAGTAGATTATAACGATCAATTTAGTATATTTATCTCAGAAAAATGGCAGAAACTCAAAACCATCGGACTATGCAACTTTAAGCTCTAGTAGCGGCAAGGTTTAAAGTTGCATAGTCCGATGAAGTGGCAGATTTTCAAAACCAAACCAATTATCTAGATCTGATTCTACATATCTAACTTATGCCAGGTACACACATAGCGTATAGGATTCGCGCACTAAAACTCCCGATCCGCTTAAAACTGAAATCGGGCCGATTCATTTTTCGAATCGGGAATCGCAATCGTAATCCTAGCGCACACCTACCGTTTTAGCCCTAAAAATCGGGAATCGCAATCGGTAGGTGTGCTAGGGGAGTGCACACCTCACGATTTTGGGGCAGTTTTAGGTCGTATACGCTAGGTGGGTGCGGGAAAACGATCGTATACGCTAGGTGTGTACCGGGCATTAATCTATTTATCTCAGAAAAATTACAGAAACTCAACACCATCGCACTATGCAACTTTAAGCATTTGTTGCCACACAGAAGATGATACTGAGTCAATTTAATAGAACTGGTTACTGCTGAAACCTATGGCATCAGAGTTTCAGCGTGCTTGCCAAAATTAAATTGACATGTTTGCTCTTCAAATATCTCAAAGGTTAGCCATTCAAAATAAAAGTTACTTCAAATTAAAGAAAGGTAGATTATGTCAATCAATTTAGTATATTTACCTCACAAAAATGACAAACTCAAAACCATCGGACTATGCAACTTTAATGAGGGTACTCATAATGGTACTCACCATTGCTAAATTTATAACTTATAATCTTATTGGTCACAGTCATTAGCAAGGTTCGAGGAACAATATTTTAAGAGCTGACATCACATTCTCAGTCATTCTAATTTTCACAGCGGGTGGTCAGAACAGGTTGGCTGGTTGTTGGAGCTTTACGTTCTGGCAACATCTAAGGTCATATCAGGATGGGTACCGACTTGTGACAGGGCACTCATGGTGACTTTATAGTGCTGCCCCACTGGGAGACCAGGCCACCTGATATCCCACTGGCGCATTATCCTGATACTGAGCCAACCAGTTCTAGCCATATTCTAATAATACCGAGCGCCTGGCTAGGAAATATCAATTTTTAAGTCATTGGTTTGACTCGACCAGGGTCTACCAGATCTACCAAAACGGGAGACGGACGCTCAACTTATTCGGCTATCCTGTCTGGGTCGTGGCAGAACAAGAATCAACTCACACCATCCCTACATGGTGGTTTGTCAAAGCTGCCTAATCCGATGGTCCCGAGTTTCTGTCATATTTTAAAGATAAATATATTAGGTTGACATGGATTATAACCTGTCTTACTTTAGTTTGAAGCATCTTTTATTTTAAATGACTAACTTTGGAGTATTTGAAATTGAAACATGCCAAATTAATTTTGGCAAGCATGCCAAAACTCTGACACTATATAGGCTTCAGCAGTAACATATTCTATTAAATTGACTCGGCATTCCCTTCTACGTGGCAACAAATGCTTAATAAGTGCATGCGTATCTAAGTTAGATATATGGAGGATCAAATCCAGATAATTGTTTCGGTTTTGAAATGTTGATGCTTTTATCGGACTGTGCAGCTTTAAGTTGGCTTGGTGTGACCTTCATATAGCAAGCACCAAATGCTTAATAAGCGCACCAGTATCTAAATTAGATATGTAGGTTCAAATCTAAATAAGTGCTTTTGATTTTGAAAATTTGATGCCTTTTACTAGACTGTGCAACGTTAAGCTAAATTGATGCCTTTTATCAGATTATGCAACTTTAAGGTAAATTGATGCCTTTTATCAGACTATGCAACTTTAAGGTAAATTGATGCCTTTTATCAGACTATGCAACTTTAAGCTAAATTGATGCCTTTTACCAGACTATGCAACTTTAAGCTAAATTGATGCCTTTTATCAGACTATGCAACTTTAAGCTAAATTAATGCCTTTTATCAGACTATGCAACTTTAAGCTAAATTAATGCCTTTTACCAGACTATGCAACTTTAAGCTAAATTGATGCCTTTTATCAGACTATGCAACTTTAAGCTAAATTGATGCCTTTTATCAGACTATGCAACTTTAAGCTAAATTGATGCCTTTTATCAGACTATGCAACTTTAAGCCAGCCCTCACTGGAAGATCCTGCTTTTCTCAAATATGCAACAATATTCGCCACTTCTAATACTAATAGTTCTATTCTATTTTTATGTAGTTTCGTGCTGTGGTTTTAATGCATTCATTCTAAATATTCTAGTTTCATGTAGATTCGTCCTGTGGTTTTAATGCATCAGTTCTAAATATTCTAGTTTCATGTAGATTCGTCCTGTGGTTTTAATGCATCAGTTCTAAATATTCTATTTTCATGTAGTTTTCTGATGTGGTTTTAATGCATTAGCACTAAATATTCTATTTTCATGTAGTTTTCTGATGTGGTTTTAATGCATTAGTTCTAAATATTCTATTTTCATGTAGATTCGTCCAGTGGTTTTAATGCATCACTTCTAAATATTCTATTTTCATGTAGTTTTCTGATGTGGTTTTAATGCATTAGCGCTAAATATTCTATTTTCATGTAGTTTTATGCTGTGGTTTTAATGCATTAGTTCTAAATATTCTATTTTCATGTATTTTTCTAATGTGGTTCTAATGCATCAGTTCTAAATATTCTATTTTCATGTAGTTTTGTGCTGTGGTTTTAATACATTCGTCCCCAAGTCCTACCCACAACAGGAGTTCCTACCGCTGCCGTCAGAGGGCGGGCCAGTGGCACAAATCGCCTATTGTCCCAGCAGCTTGCTGCTAAGCCACGAGGTCGCCTCTGTGATTGGAGCACTACTGACGAGTGACGCCAGTCTGATTTCTGCCCTGGCGGGGATTGTAGGAATTAATGGGCGCTTAGGTAAAGACCCTAAGTAAAGAGAACCCACCCACCCACCCACCCTTGCCCCCAAACCCCACCTCCACCACCTCTCCCTCACCCAATGTTACCCTAGGTTCCAGATCAACCGACAGCTTAATAGTTATTAAAGTAGTACTACCAGGGATGAAAGTGGTCTCCGGGGAAAAAAGCGGAAATGCGGATATTCTCCCATAGGTTTAGCATTATCAGAGAATCGCGGACAATTTCCGGAAGTCAGGTTTCATATATATTGGTATACGCTGATAGCGCTGCGCTGTATTGAAGCATTTATTAGTGGTATACGCTGATAGTGCTGCGGGGTCTGCACCACGTAATAGCATAGATCTATTGGTATACTCTGATAGCGCTGCGCCATTTGAAGCATGTATTAGTGGTATACGCTGATAGTGCTGCGGGGTCTGCACTACACTGATGGTGCTGCAGGATTGAAAAATCCTGTAAATCCGCGGAATGGCGGAAATCTTTCAAAAAAGTTTCATCCCTGTACTACTACTAGTAATCTGCACTGACCGCTCAGGCAAGGAACCGCAGACAAGTAGGTGTGGATAGGGTGTAACATCAGGGAGCCTAGGTAGTGTAATGGTTAGCCCACTGGTTGGAATGGAAGAGATGTGAGTTCGATTCCGACTCATTTAAACTTAAAGCCACACATTATGGCTAGCAGCACATCTGATCGGCTGGATTAAACTTAAAAAGCCACGCATTACAGCTTGCAGCACATCTGATCGGCCCGATTAAACTTAAAGCCACACATTATGGCTAGCAGCACATCTGATCGGCCCGATTAAACTTAAAGTGACGCATTATGGCTAGCAGCACATCTGATCGGCTGGATTAAACTTAAAAAGCCACGCATTACAGCTAGCAGCACATCTGATCGGCCCGATTAAACTTAAAGCCACACATTATGGCTAGCAGCACATCTGATCGGCCCGATTAAACTTAAAAAGACATGCATTATGGCTAGCAGCAAATCTGATTGGCCCGTTTAAACTTAAAGCGACACATTATGGCTAGCAGCACATCTGATCGGCCCGATTAAACTTAAAGCGACGCATTATGGCTAGCAGCATATCGGATTGGCCTGGTTAAACTTAAAAAGACATGCATTATGGCTAGCAGCACATCTGATTGGCCCGTTTAAACTTAAAGCCACAGATTATGGCTAGCAGCACATCTGATCGGCTGGATAAAACTTAAAAAGCCACGCATTACAGCTAGCAGCACATCTGATCGGCCCGGTTAAACTTAAAGCCACACGTTATGCATTATGGCTAGCAGCACATCTGATTGGCCCGAAAGCTTCCAACTTTCTATGGAATTATCCGGGACCCTGTGCCGGGCTAGGAGTAGGAGAACCCCCCGGGGCAGGCTATCACCAGCGGCGGCCATGTCTGTCAATCGGTCAGATCGGCCACACATAGGATTAGGCAGCAGGCGCCTTCTGCTAATTCAATCAAGATTAATCCAACAAATTCCTCACCAGAGGTCGCGTCCTTATCTCACCCCCTGGTTTCACTAAATGTTCACCGCCCACAGTACTGCAGCGCCCCTCTTCAAGTTGGTTGATTGTTGGAGTTTTACATCCTGGCACCATCTAAGGTCATATCAGGACGGGTACCGACTTGTGACAGTGGGCACTCATGGTGACTTTATAATACTACCCCACTGGGAAATCAGGCCGCTGGCACCATCATGATGCAATATCCCACTCAGTCACATTATCCAAACACTGAGCTAACCAGTCCTTGCCCTATCCTAATACCGCCGAGTGCCAGGCTAGGAAGCGACAAGTATCAGTTTTTATAAGGTCATAGGTTTGACTTGACTAGGAACCGAAGGCAGAATCGGTAGAGCGCAGGCCTCCCAGTCGAGTCAAACCAATGACTTACAAAATTGATACTTGTCACTTCCTAGCTTGGCATTTGGCATTAATAGGATAGGGCAAGGACTGGGTAGCTCAGTGTCCGGATAATGTGACTGAGTGGGATATCGGGTCATGGTGCTGGCAGCCTGATTTCCCAGTGTGGCAGCACCATACAGTCACCATGAGTGCGCACTGTCACGAGTAGGTACCGGTCCTGATATAACCGTAGATGCCGAATGGGGCAGTTTTTGGTGTCATACAAGGTATTGTGTCGCTTCCTGCAAATAGTACTAGTTCTGTTTGCCCGGTACTACTTTCAATTTGGGAAACTAATCTGAGACTCCACACTATCTGGCTATAAAGTTGGAACACAAAATAATGATAATATATGGCTTCAACTTTACAGTCTACCTGCAAATAAAGCAACAGCACTGCCACTGGTAAAGTAAATAGGTATTTTTCTAAATGTTTGTTTTGTGTGGACATAGATTTATTCTTTTAGAAAAACATATTTGTCAGGGCCAAGCCATGGATCTGCCAGCCATAAATACAGGGGGTTATTTGCACAAATCATTTCAATGGCGAATAAACTAGGGAAGGAGAATGTGATGAGTGATGAACAAATTATATATATCGTTACTTTTTGTTTGATGACAGCGCTGTGGAAGTCAGCCACATGGTGGGTTGCTTCGTGTAAGAACACACTGACGGTTACTTTATTTGGTTAGATTCTGACATCGGGGCGTATGGGGGAAACCTGCATTTACATTGGAGAGCTGTTGGAATGCATTCATAGTGGCTAAAGGCCCAGTCACACCTCACCGGATTGAGCAACGGACAGAATTGTCTAGTCCGGTGGTGATAAGTATCAAAATGTATTAAAATGTGTCAAAGTGTTGCGAAGGCCGCCGGACGAACGGACATGAAACAGACATGAACGGATAGTCAATGGACGAAACAAACCCAAACCGGTTAAGAACCGTAGCCCCAGTCACACCTCACCGGATTGGGGGAATCCCTCACAAACCGAACAAAGTCCGTTTTGTGTCCGTACAAATTTTGAACATGCACAAAACTAAGAACGGATGCCGCTGGACTGACGTCTACGGTTCTTGTCCGGTTTGAGTTTGTTTCGTCTGTTGGCTATCGGTTTCATGTCCGTTTCATGTCCGTTCGTCCGGCGGCCTTCACAACACGTTGACACATTTGAATACATTTTGATACTTATCACCACCAGACTAGACAATTCTGTCTGTTGCTCAATCCGGTGAGGTGTGACTGGGCCTTTAGGTATATACGTCATTCTCTGAAAGTGGGCACCACATATTTAGTTTCCATGTTACAATGGTGATAATTCTTTCTTTTCTCAGTAGCAAGTCAAATATTTAATGTTGCCCATGGGTTAAGTATGTTAGCAATACTACATGTACTTAATCTATCCCACAAAATGTATCAAAAGGATGCTTGTATGATTTTGTGCTAAAGTGAAAATGTGAACATTTAATCATCAACACGGTTCATTTACCAAAACTTTTTCCAACTTTTTCTTGTCGTACATAATCTTGTTTGCTTAACTGTAATAAAAAAAGTATTGTTTCAATTAGTTGTGTATGCTAAAATGATGTTCTCGATGCCTAGTTGATTTCCATGTTACACAAGTGATATTAACGTATTGCTTAATTTGTATAAGATCAAAATAAAAAAGTTAAATAGCGTTATTTCAACTCCGACATATGCACAATACGACCTTCATATGAACATGGATTTTGCTATTATTTGGAAATTTTTTCAATTTTGATCTCCATGTCACACTTTAGTGGCGGGTTTCAGAGAATGACCCATATATATATATATAATATTCATAATAGATAACAAAAAGAAGATCTCATACATGCCAACTTTTGTTAAACGAAAATCCTCAGGGATGAAAGTGATCGCCGGAGAAAAAAGCGGAAATGCTGATATTCTCCCATAGGGGAATCTCGGAAAATTTCCGGAAGTCGGGTTTTATATATATTGCTATACGCTGATAGTGCTGCGCCGTTTGAAGCATGTATAGTAGTATTATACGCTGATAGTGCTGCGGCATTTGGAATATTTATTAGTGGTATACGCTGCTAGTCCTGCGGCGTCTGCACCACGTAATAGTATAGATCTACGCTGATGGTGCTGCGTGATTGAAAAATCCCGGAAATCAGCGCAAACGCGGAGATCTTTCATCCCTGAATCCTAATAATAGAAATCCATCCGAGCGAACCGAGGCGCGCAAGCATTCTAGGGGGGCCCGGGGGCATGCCCCTCCCGAAAAAAATTGAAAAATACATAAAAAATGGTGCATTCTGGTGCATTTTCAGAAACATTTTAGGCACATTATTAAAGAA
Source organism: Branchipolynoe longqiensis (assembly GCA_030323885.1). NCBI lineage: Eukaryota > Metazoa > Annelida > Polychaeta > Phyllodocida > Polynoidae > Branchipolynoe > Branchipolynoe longqiensis. The sequence goes on from CM059196.1 coordinate 17,587,865, forward strand.
ATTATTACCAGATTTTTTTTCGAATTTGATTTTGAAAACGCGGAATAATATGTTTATAATTCGTAGGGCGGAATGAGAATTAAAAAATCGTAATTATTCCGCCAAAATCGTAATAGTTGGCAGATATGAGATCTGCATCTGAATACCGGACCATATATTAGAATGACAAATGCGAGCCTGGGCAGTGTGAAGCAGTACGGCACGGATAAGCTGCAACAACTCGAAACAGATCCGTTGGCATACTTGGAAATGTTGTTTATGGTTCTTTGATATCAGCGGGCGGTGGGTGGGTGGCAGAAAAAAACACCACATCGAAATAGTACATTTACATCAGGACCTATATCTTCTCAGAAGCCAATTCCACTGTAACGGAAGTACCCAGAAGCAGCCGCCAAACCTGAGAACTAGCATCTCTTGTACCGTAGGCAGATTTTCCAACCATTGCAAATCATATTTTAAAAACTTGCAAACTTCCCAAATCGATTAATCTTTCCACTCTCTGTCGCTCTACCTACTACCCTTCCCCCACCCCTCTCGCTTTCCCCTTCTCACCCCTCCTTTGCCTCTGTGTGTGTGTGTGTGTGTGTGTGTGTGTGTGTGTGTGTGTGGTGTGTGTGTGTGGGTGAGTGTGTGTATGTGTGTGTGTGTGCGTCTGTGTGTGTGCGTGCGTGCGTCTGTGTGTGGTTGTGCTGTGTGTGCGTGTGTGTGTGTCTGCGTCTTGTGTCTGTGTGGGTGCGGCGTGTGTCTGTGTGTAGTGTGTGTCTGTGTGTGCGTTGTGTGCTGCTCGGGCTGTGTGTGTGCGTGTGTGCGTGCGTGTGTGTGTGTGTCTGTGTGTGCGTGTGTGTGTGTGTGTCTGTGTGTGTGTGTGTGCGTGTGCATTGGCGTATTGATGTGCTTTAAAACATTAAAGCATGCGAAAACACTTTTCAGACTTTGGGTAAGTGTGTGGTGTATGAGAACATGAATGTGTGCACAATTATGTATGTATACATGTATCTATGTGTGTGTGAATGTATGTATGTACATATGTATGTATGTATGTATGTATGTACATATGTATGTATGTATGTACATATGTATGTATGTATGTATGTATGTATGTACATATGTATCTATGTATATATGTATGCATATGCATGCATGTATATATGTATGCATATGCATGCATGTATATGTATTTGTATGTATACATGTATGTATGTATGTATGCATGCATGTATATATTATCTATGTATTTTATGTATACATGTATGTATGTATGTATGTATGTATGTATGTATGTATGTATGTATGTATGTATGTATGTATGTATGTATGTAAGTATGTATGTATGTATGCATGCATGCATACATGCACACCAACAGAGCTAGATAAACAAAACCCAACTGGCTATTTATTATCGGTTATAAATAACAGGCGCCATGACTTAACAAATATTTATTACAACTTTTTACATTATCAATTTCATGGAAGCAAGCCATAAATACAGTGAATGTGGCTCCAGTAAATAGAAGATTAATTATATCAACGAGATCCGCGAAGTTGTGCAGGATGCATCGGCACAGACGGCAGATATTTAAAAAAACAACAGTAGTGAATTTCACTTTGATTTTAGTCATAAAGCTGCATAGTTTGATGAAAGAATCAAATTTTCAAAACCGAAACATTTACCTAGATTTGATTCGACATATCCACCTTAGATACTGGTGGACTTATTAAGCATTTATTGCTGCATAACATAGGATACTAAGCCAATTTAATAGAACCTGTTACTACTGAAGCCTATCGTGTCAGAACTTTGATGTGCTTGCAAAAATTAATTTGGCACGCTTTCGCTTCAAATATCTCCATAGTTAACCATTTCAAATAAAAGTTAATTCAAACTAAAGTGAAGTTTGTTTGTTGTTGTTTTACGTCCTAGCAACATCTAAGGTCATATCAGGACTAAAGTGAAGTAGATCATAATATTCATTCTGATGTATTTATCGCAGAAAATGGCAGAAACGCAAAACCTTGAAACTATGCAATTTTGATGTATATAAAACAGCGCCCCTCTCCGACTGGGCCTGTCCAGTGAGGCTTGCCCACGTGACCGCTATGTGCTTATGTTTTATGTGGTTACAGAAACAGGGTTTATACCCATTTTGACATTCCAGGACAACAAATTCCAGGACATTTCAGTGTAAAATTCCAGAATGTTTTTAAAGACATTTATTAAATTACATGGCCTTATTCATAGTTGATTCACTGTGTAAGTTGTGAAGTGTAAATAAGCATAAACAAAAACAACAACAAAGATATGTATAGTTTTAATATAAAAATCAAGAGGCAGGATACCAGCCCCACAAAAATCACATTAAATACAAAACACTGATTAAAATTTAGGCACGTTGGCAAATACAGGCTTTAAAACAAATATAGTCATGATTTTATATTTTCAACGATCTTTTGACAAATTCCATGACTTTCCAGGCTTAGAATCCTGAATTATCAAAGTCCATGACTTTCCAGGTTTTCAGGGACCCGTAAAAACCCTGAGAAATTCAGAAGTCACCACCAAGTTCCACCGGTTTGGGTGTATGAGCCATAAAACTAAGATTCCATGTATGCGGTATGCGGTATGTGGTATGCGAATGCGGCAAAAAATGGAAAAGTATGTAAAGGCACAGAAGTGCTTCCATATGTCCGAATGTGAATGCGGCAAATGAATCAACCCATGGACCCATCGGTGTGAATGTGAATGTGAATGTGAATGTGAATGTGGATGTGAATGTGAATGTGAATGTGAATGCGAATGCGGATGCAGATGCGAATGCCTTTGCCATAGAAATCAACAGTAACTTTGACTTTCCTTCACAAATTTGGAGCCAAAAAAACCCCAAATTGGCATGGGTATCTACCGATTGGTGTGAATATGAATGTGAATGTGAATGTGAATGTGAATGCGAATGTGAATGCGAATGCGGATGCGAATGCGGATGCGAATGCGTTTGCCATAGAAATCAACAGTAACTTTTACTTTCCTTCATAAATTTGGAGCAAAAAAACCCCAAAATGGCATGGGTATCTATGCCGCACACCGCATTTGTATGCCGCATACCGCGTATATGGAATCTTAGCTTAAAGCAGCAGGTCACACAACAAGCCCAACCAGACGGGATGGCAGAATGAGTTAGAGCTTCCGTCTCCCGTGCTGGTAAATCATAGGGCCGTGGGTTTGTACCCTGGTCGAGTCAAACCAATTACTTAAAAATTGATACTTGTCACTTCCTAGCCAGGCGCTCGGCATTATTAGGACAGGGCAAAGACTGGTGTGCTCAGTGTCAGGATAATATGACTGAGTGGGATATTAGGTCATGGTGCCGGTGGCCTGGTTTCCCAGTGGGACAGCACTATAAAGACGCTATGAGTGTGCACTGTCGCAAGTCGGTACCCGTCCTGATATGACCTCAGACGTTGCTAGGACATAAAATAACAACAAACAAACGCAACAAGCCATGGGTGTGTACTTAAATGTAAAGGGAACAAGACGGGAGGGCGGGATTTTCACATGTGAGTTGAACAGCTGGTTACAATTAAATACTGGCGGAAATTGTAGACAGATGAACAGTGAGGTGTTTATTTTATTTTATGTTTTTTTTTTACAGATAGAAAAAGAATATCGTTCAAATGTGGTGATCCTGTCACAGTGCTCGCCTGTCACTTCGCCATGGTGTGTGTGTGTGGGGGGGGGGGGTCAATGCTAAAGCCCCAGTTACACATACCCGGATCAGGGGCCGGACGAGCCCCGAACCGCCATCCGGGGTGGTCCGGGGCGATGCGTGGCTCGTCCGTGACGACCCCCCTGATCCGGCCTGATCCGTGGCTCGTCTGGCGCCGTCTGGGCTCAGCCCCGGATGTTTTAAAATGTTTAAAACATCCGGGGCGGTCTGGGGGATTTTGCGATCCAGGCTCAATCCGGCCTGATCCGGGGGTGGTCCGAGGGTGATCCGGGTATTTTGGGGGTGGTCCAGGGTGGACCGGGCCTGTCCGAGGGTGGTGCGGGGTCATTCTGAGCCACGGTTTGACCCGGACCATCCCCGGACTATCCAGGACTACCCCCCGGCCTAGCCACGGACCACTCCCGGACTGCCCCCGTAGTCTGGGGGTTGTCCGGGCGTGATCCGGGATAGTCCGGGGGTGGTCCATGGGTGCTCCGGGGATGGTCTGGGCCGGTCCGGCCCAGTCCGGGGGGTGGTACGGGGCGGTCCAGCCTTTGGTCCGGGGCTCGTCCGGGAAAGTGTGACTGCGAGGCAAAAATCGACGAAAACAGTGATTTTATCCATGGCGGTGCGGGACAGTCTGGGCCGTTGGTCTGTGGGTGGTCCGGCTCAAAATCCGGGGCTCGTCTGGCTATGTGTGACTGGGGCATAAGCGTAGACTATACGTGGGTCAGGGCTTTCCTTGAAGTTGTGTGCGTGTAAGATCAATTGTAGGCGTACACTATACGTGGGTCAAGGCTTTCCTTGAAGTTGTGTGCGTGTAAGATCAATTGTAGGCGTACACTATACGTGGGTCAAGGCTTTCCTAGAAGTTGTGTGTGTGTAAGATCAATTGTAGGCGTACACTATACGTGGGTCAGGGCTTTCCTTGAAGTTGTGTGTGTGTAAGATCAATGGTAGGCGTACACTATACGTAGGTCAGGGCTTTCCTTGAAGTTGTGTGTGTGTAAGATCAATGGTAGGCGTACACTATACGTGGGTCAGGCTTCCTGAAGGTGTGTGTGTAAGATCAATGGTAGGCGTACACTATACGTGGGTCAAGGCTTTCCTTGAAGTTGTGTGTGTGTAAGATCAATGGTAGGCGTACACTATACGAGGGTCAGGGCTTTCCTTGAAGTTGTGTGTGTGTAAGATCAATGGTAGGCGTACACTATACGTGGGTCAGGGCTTTCCTTGAAGTTGTGTGTGTGTAAGATCAATTGTAGGCGTACACTATACGTGGGTCAGGGCTTTCCTTGAAGTTGTGTGGACCACACGGGAAGCCGAATGAGTTAGAGCGTCTGTCTCCCGTGTTGGGAGACCATGGGATCGGGGGTTCGAACCCTGGTCGAGTCAAACCAATGACTTAAAAATATATACTTGTCACTTCCTAGCCAGGTGCTCTGCATTATTAGGATAGGGCAAGGACTGGTTGGCTCAGTGTCAGATTAATGTGACTGAGTGGGGTATCAGGTCATGCTGCTGGCAGCCTGGTCTCCCAGTGGGGCAGCACTATAAAGTCGATGAGTGTGCACTGTCGCAAGTCGGTACCCGTCCTGATATGACCTTAGATGTTGCTAGGAGTAAAACAACAAAAAACAAACAAAATGAAGTTGTGTGTGTGTGTGTAAGATCAATTGGAGGCGTACACTATACGTGGGTCAGGACTTTCCTTGAAGTTGTGTGTGTGTAAGATCAATGGTAGGCGTACACTATACGTGGGTCAGGGCTTTCCTTGAAGTTGTGTGTGTGTAAGATCAATGGTAGGCGTACACTATACGTGGGTCAGGGCTTTCCTTGAAGTTGTGTGTGTGTAAGATCAATGGTAGGCGTACACTATACGTGGGTCAGGGCTTTCCTTGAAGTTGTGTGTGTGTAAGATCAATGGTAGGCGTACACTATACGTGGGTCAGGGCTTTCCTTGAAGTTGTGTGTGTGTAAGATCAATGGTAGGCGTACACTATACGTGGGTCAGGACTTTCCTTGAAGTTGTGTGTGTGTAAGATCAATGGTAGGCGTACACTATACGTGGGTCAGTTCTTTCCTTGAAGTTGTGTGTGTGTAAGATCATGGTAGGCGTACACTATAGTGGGTCAGGGCTTTCCTTGAAGTTGTGTGTGTGTAAGATCAATGGTAGGCGTACACTATACGTGGGTCAGGGCTTTCCTTGAAGTTGTGTGTGTGTAAGATCAATGGTAGGCGTACACTATACGTGGGTCAGGACTTTCCTTGAAGTTGTGTGTGTGTAAGATCAATGGTAGGCGTACACTATACGTGGGTCAGGGCTTTCCTTGAAGTTGTGTGTGTGTAAGATCAATGGTAGGCGTACACTATACGTGGGTCAGGACTTT